>JAVQKC010029487.1:0-22853 GCA_036025475.1 Philypnodon macrostomus | reverse complement strand
TCGGTAAACTACAAAGCTCCGGGAGTCAGGAGCGTCGCGGAGTAATACATACCGGTACTATGCTTCACTGTAATATTAGTAGTGTATTATTATTAGTGTTTATATATGACCCCAAAATGCCATTTGAGGGATTTGTGGACGAGGAATAAACTGAAAAAGTGACTGTATTGTGTTGTATGTTATAACTGAATAAATTTAAGTTATTGTGAATACGCTAACATTTGATTTAACGGTATCAGACTGTGTTTTTTTGACGCGTTACAACTGAACAAGGTTGAAAGTTATTGTGATTCACGTATGTCCATTAACGTTTGAACAGTGTTGAGAGTTATTGTGAATACACCCATTAACGTTTGAACAATGTTGAGAGTTATTGTGAACGCGTTTAATAAAGTTTGACTGACTGACTTGTCTGACTGTTTTGTTTCACTTAATGCGCCTTATGGCCCGGTGCGCCTTATATATGAAAAAAGTTTGAAAATAGATCATTCATTGACAGTGCGCCTTATAATCCAGTGCGCCCTATAGTGTGAAAAATACGATATATATATATAACACACTGTATTTAAGGAAACTATAGACACACATTTGAATTACACTAAACACAATACATATATACACACAATATATAAACACATTAAGTGTGACCACGTCTTTACCTGCATTAGACTTTTCACTCGGGATTGTCCCCTCATGTACTTGGTTCTATTGTGAAAATGGAAAACATCACTAAATAAAACATTGATTCTCAACCTTGTTAATATTTTCATGTTTTATCATTTAACTAAAACTCAAATATTTTAAGTAAAATAATCATAAAATATATTATCTACTATGCACCAAGTATCACATCACATTTTTTATTAAATTAACCTGAATAAGGACTAACTAATTTGACTTAAACAACTAATTGGATTAATCGGATAAATCGTGATTAACTGATTACTGAAATATGCAAATTCTGAGAGAAAAACATTTTACAACCCACACAGAGCAGTATTAAGTGCAAAATGGAAACAGAACTAAACCAGGATTAAATTGGATCTACATTTGAAGCCTAAGCCTTGTTTTACCTGGCTGGATGTAGTAGTGTTTGTGACGGTAAAGCTGACTCTCCTGATGCAGTCACTGACAGAAGACGGAGCCTGGATGCTGCTGCTGGGGCTCCAGGAGTTGGTGCGCTGCAGGGGGACACGCTCCTTCACTAAACTGCTCACGAGAGGCTGGGGACTGGGCTTGTGCAGTTCAACCATGGGCAAAGACCTCTCAGGAACGGACTCAACCTGAAAGAATAAGAGCAACTCTTTGGAACCACAATTTAACAGAAACAGGATAAAGGATTAACAATAATGTAATAAATACTTAATTAAAACATGTTTACAAATTTGAAGATGATCACTTTAATAATAGTATTTATAACCGAGTATTAATGTAGAAGTAAGGCTTTGCAAATAATATATGAACTGGTTACTACTGCGAACTAGAACAAAGTGTTATCGAATAAGGATATGTTAATTAATGTTCAAATAAAGATACAATTACAATTTACTATAGTCAGAATATTCAAATTCATTTTACATAGGCCTGAGGGGAAAAATGCATAAATATCATTTCATTAGGTTTGTGCTGGTGTTTTTTTTTTTTAATGGCGAGACAATGTACACCAGAATATTTAACTGGTTTTGAACATTTACGTGCTCTCATCTTTTGCCTTTATTCGGAAAGGCAAAACATTGATAATAATATCTAAGTGTGTGTGTCCACTGTTGCTGTTGCTGTGTTACCAAAATATTTCATACAATGAATTTAATTTGTAAACAAGAATGTGACTAATCTAAATTTGAATGAGTGTAAAAAAATACCTTGTTTTGATCTTGACCTGGACGATTTTTGCATTCTTGGCTTGATAGTGTTTCAGGAGGCTTTATACATGGATCTCTCTGGGAGTGAAAGAACGTGCCACCATGGGTTCTTACGTCCGGTGTCAAGTTTGAATACGAGTTATAATAGTTCCTGACAGGTGTATGCTGTAACTGAGGAGACATAGGCACTGGGGTACAGTATGCAGGTCCCATTGAGTTAAAATATTGTGGCTGTGGAACATAATGCAATGAAGGGGGTAGTGTGTGCTGGTTCATAATGTCTCCATCCTTAAAAGGGATGTATTGACCAAAACCTATGAATTGGTTAGGTACAAAAGGCGGAGGAGGATGAGAAGGGAGACAGGGGGGCATGCTAAAGTACTGCCTCTGTCCGTGGTACTGATCTGGGGTTTGAAATTGCAGAGATCTCCTCGGTGGAGGCGGAGGAAAGCGGTTAGGAATCTGCGATGGCCTCATGGCAGTGTCCACGATGTTCTGCAACGGTGATTCCTGACGGAGTAGGAGTTCCTTTACTGGAATACAGAAAACCGAACATAAGATAAGCTGCTTTATTGTCAAACAGTTCATGTCCTGGGTGACCAGGTATTGTCTTTAATAGTTTTTTGTCTCGTTTTTTCCTGCTGATTTGATGACTATCTGCAGGTTTTTTGTCAGTAGTAGAGCACCCAGCACACCGGACATTGATGCAGATTGTTTTTGTGCAGTATCCTTAAAAAGAGTAGTCTTTGCTGAGATTTTTTCCCCAAATATCTAAACAAGGAATCCAAAGAAAGTCCTTAGATCTCACAATTAACAAAAATCTACCAAAACCTATCCTGGACTTTGGACCTTTACTGACCACATCTGGAGTATCTTTGATCATATCTTGCAATAGTACAGATATTGAGCTCTTTTCCAACAAGAAAGTAACAAATATCTGACAAATACGTTTTAGTTCACTCGGCTTTCCAGGACTGAACTAATGATTTACGGGCGAGTGGAGAAGCACATGAACCATATACAAAATCTTGCAATGATCAATTATGTGTTTTATGTTTTATGCAGGTACTGCAGAAGTAACTACAATAAGTTCAGTGCAATCTTCAACATCATGAGCGATAGCTCAACCTGTCTGTGTCCACTAAAGCACAAATGTCGGAATGATACTAGAAGCTAGTGTTACAGGTCTGACAGCCTTAACAAGACACAAAGAGGTCTAAGGCATCTGAGATCAACCTCTGTCTGGTTTATGAGACACACAACACGTGCAGAGACAACTGCAAATATGGTGTCAGGGACAGCTTGTGTTTTCAAAGGTATGAAGTTAGATCAGATATTATACTTATACTAGTATCAAACACATCTTTAGTTTGGCCAAACAAACGACAGTAGAACTAGGCTGACACACACCCAAGAAAGACAGCAGCTTTTCACTCACCTTTACACCCTGGATAGCAGTAGTCAGAGAGCACTCTGTAAAAACAGGCACATTGTGGTCTTCATTTTTAAGTGTATACAGTTCTGTATCCGAGGAGATAATGCACAAATATTAATTTTGAGCGCGCTCGCGTGATTCATACTTGTGCAGTGAGTCTACGGAGAATGACACCTGCTCAACAAACCAATCACGGCATGACAACGCTTCATTAATTCATCATTAATAGATTCGGGAAAGGAATGCGAGGTGCCGCTGGCAAATCTGAGAGCTCCTCATTTTTTAAAATGAAACTAGTAACTAAGCTAAAGGAAAAGCAACACTTAAAGTGTTTGAGTACTGTATCTCAGCCTTCCAAGGAGCAATGTAAATATGATTGAATTGTCATATTACGAAGAAATGCTAAAGTCACGTTAGCTATCTAACAACAAAACGCTGTTATTGTTATTCATCATCACACTAACATAATGCTAATGTGAAAAGCTAATGCTAACAAGTCTCCGGAAGTGGTCAGCTACCAGGCTAAGGCTTCTACAGTGTTTTAAGTGTAGCTGAACAGTGTTCTTACCCATCGTTTCTCTGGTTTTCTGAAGCTTGTTTCATTTTGCAGATCACATCATTTAAAAAAGACTACAGTTGCATCTAAAACGGTGCCTTTTCTTGTTAAAACATCACAGGAAAATCTCCCGCCCGTAGGCTGTCCGACTACGAGTGAAAGGTATTGTGGGAGTTGTAGTTAGCTAAAAAAAACACACATACAGTTTCTTTTATAGAGACTGGGTGGTGAGATGGGGTACATTCTGGATAATAGGATGTTAGTTATGGTATGGATATATGCGTGTACTACACAGTACATACATTTTAATTTAGTAATGTATTAATGACATCATTAATATAGACAAACCTGCATTTACATAGACTGATCCTGTTTCATATAGCCTACTTCAGCATGTATAAAAGTATTTACTATAAACAGAAAACTGGTGGTGGGCCCAATGTAGAATTCCCAATATGGTTTATGAAGCTGAACAATAGGCTGATTACCACATGATTGCAACAATGTTTAATTCTACACCATTTTAAAAAACATGCTAAATAATGACTACCGTATTTAGATGTGTTAAATATACTGTACATTAACGCAAACACTCACTGTTGTAATAACTTTTATTGCACAACGACAGACAAGAAGTCAAGCACAGCAAACGGGTTGAAAATAAACAGTTGGACCGTTTCAAGAGGTTTTTATTTCCCAGATGCCTACACGTACATTACTTAGTATACGAGAACCTATGCCAATGTCCAAACAGTAGATTGCTTACAATACTAACAGCAGCACAGACTTACAATAGGACAGTGACAGTAATAAAGGAAACGTGACGGACAGCAAACCCTCAAAATAGGATTAAACACATGTAAGACATATGAACTGACCCTTTGGTCCTAGTTGGCTCTCAAGAGATTGCAAAAACAAATGTCATTTTCTTTCTCTTAAAAGTGCCTTCTTTTGGGCAAGACGATTCAATGATTTATAGGTCCAGTGTTGTAAAATAGCAATTATTATTATATTATAATAATTACAAAAGGAATGACCCATCAGTTACAATGATACTATACATGAAATATAACATCCATTTACAGATTATCATTGTTCCATAAATATGTATTTTACGCTTGTACATACTAGTTACTTTTAATAAAAAATAAATTAAATATATTTTTCTGCACCATATGCCAAATTATTATGTGCCTAGGATGACAAAATTAGCAGCGAAAATGGCTAGTTATAATTATCCTCTTTGCTTTACATTCTAGTTAAATGCCATTTCTGAGTGATGTAATAGTAAAGTCCATATAACATTTTTACAGTCTCTTAAGAGCTGCTCTCCTCCGGCCTTTGCTCTGTTATGATGCGTCTTGGCTGTGTACAATCCTATATAAATGCACTGGTTTACTTTTTAACTTTGCCTTGAGCAGCCACAGCCTCCATGGCTTTACGCACTGTCTCCTCATCTCCCAAGAACTGCATTGGCTTCACAGGCTTGAGGTTTTTGTCCAGCTCGTAAAGGATGGGAATCCCTGTTGGAAGGTTGAGCTCCATGATGGCTTCGTCGGACATCCCTATAAACAAACAAAATGCGTAAAACATAAAGAAAAGAATGAATGAATGAATGAATGAATGAAAGAAAAGCCAAGAGGACAAAGAAAAAAATATACGGTGAATGGGTAAGTGAATATAATTGAACACCACAATGATCTAGCTGGGCAGTCTCACGCTAAAAGTTACAAAAAATAGTGAAGCAACTAAGATTCGATAGGAATAGGTCCAGGCCAAAAAGAACAGACCTAAACCCCTTTAGATGCTCAATATAAAAATTAAATGATCCATGGATCCTAATGAACTATTGCATCCCTTATAGGTTATTGATTAAATGTGACACATTTATGTAATTCCAAAAGGTCCATAAATATGAATAAGATATCAATAAAAAGGGGCTCTAGGACAGAACCTTGTTTAAAAAAAAAAAAAACTGTATTTGTGAAATACCCACCCTCCAGATGTTTGACGATGCCTCTAAGACTGTTTCCATGAGCGGCGATGAGCACCCTCTTGCCCTGTTTGATTTGAGGGGCGATCTCATCGTTCCAGAACGGCAGTGCACGAGCGATTGTGTCCTTTAGGCTCTCACAGGAAGGAAGCTGCTCCTCACTCAGGTCTCCATATCGACGATCCTAGAAGAAATGACACAGTAATTAGTAATGTAATTTTTTTGTGAAGAAAGCAATGCATTTGAGCTTACATATGATCCACATTTTACTGAAAAAAAATTCACACTAACAAGAATATTCTGATCGTATGAGCAAATTTTGTGTGAAAAAGGGGGAATTCAAATTAGAGTTTGGGCCTCCAGACCTACTTAACCTACTACTGAGTAAATGCCCGCAGAGCCACTTGACTGAACTTTTACGATGAAAACCTTGTACTCTCCAGTCATTTATTAACTGCTTACAATAGGGGGAAGCATTCGGGTCCAGTCACAATAAACGCTGGCCACATAGCACTGTGTATATGTGGGGTTTTGTGGGTCATTGTTTGCAAGACTAATTCTGATCCTGCATATAATATATTAGCAGGTTTTTTTCATGCCTTTTAACATTTGGGTATTTATGTTCTCGTACTTTTGTTCATTGTTATTGTCATTTTGAGGTTTGCTTAATAAACTGTAGTATTGTCTTTACATTTTTTTGGCTTTATGATTTATTTATCAAATGGTCATGGGCAAATCTTTCTGGAATTGTGTGGCACCAAACATACAACTTATACAAAACAAAGCGTGGAATATGTCACGTTTTGCAGATATCTCTTTATTCATGTGACATAGTTGGCTCTATTGTAAGCTATATTATCTGCAATTGGTCAAAAGACATATTTACAGTGTGCACAGCGAGTCATTTCACCATCGTTTAAAAAGGTACACATTTACTGCAGATACCACGGACTCACCTTGCTGATGATATTGTAGTAGTCATGATCTGGGCCCATGACTGGAGGAGGGATGTCGAAAGAGCGCCTCCAGATTTTGACCTGGGCCTCTCCGTGCTTAGCGGCGGTCTCTGCCTTGTTTAGCCCCGTTAGGCCACCGTAGTGACGCTCATTCAGTCTCCATGTACGATGCACTGGAAGCCACATCTGGTCAATGTTGTCCAATACAAGCCACAGAGTCCTGATGGCCCGCTTCAGCACGGAGGTGTAGCAGATGTCAAACTCGAAATTGGCATCTGTGAGATTCAAAAGGATCAAAATGTGTATAAAAAGCATAGTTTTAGTGAAACACACTGTAGCGACTGTGTTTTGCTCAATTGCAAGTTTTAGTTTGTGAAATGACAATAGTGATATAGTTTTGTAGTGCATCTTGTATGGGAAGGGTTTTTGTATGCATGTTTTTGTTATTTTATGTTCAAAATGATTCTGATATGACAGCATATCATGGAAGTACAGTATTTAAAGTGGAACTAAACACATCAGATCCAAAATGTGAAAAATGCTCCGCAAATGGGCAATGCTAGGTAGAGACAAAGGCTGGTGAAGGTTTGGGGGGAAATTTAGTGTGAGCCATGCTCTCAAATCAAACTCCTGATTCACTACAGGTGTGTCACAGGTGTCTCTCTAAATGAGACAAGGGCCTATGACATGTACCATGACAGTAGCCACTGTTTAATCTAAAGGTTGTTAATTTAGGTTCAGGGTTTAGTTACTCTTCAAGTAGAACCGGGTGATAGTAATGTTTAGGTTATATTGCATTTTAGGATCATTCTGTTATTTCACTAAAATATTAAAGGTCAATTGTGTCACTATTGTGGTTAATAGGCCTTTTCCACTATGCGATTCATTTCCAGTCAAATAAGACGCATGTTTATTCCTTCAAATATCATGGTCCCTTAAGGCAGAGCTTCACACATATTTTCCACTGGTTAAACTGTTGTTACTCGCCTCATTCAACCTTCTGATGCTTCAATGGCATTTCCTGCTAAATTATTAAGTAATTCTGTAAGTGTAGCAACCATGTGGCATCTGTGTGGTTCGGGTGTGCCATTACAGTTCCAATTTGACGATTTTTCTTCTACTAAATGGTCTACTACAGTGCTTCTCAAAATTGGGTCTGGGCCCCCCCTAGGGGTCTGCGAAGGTCCTGCAGGGGAGCCTCCAAAGCCTCTACTTCAATTAAATTTAGCTTGAACTGAATCTCTTCAAGCGATTTATAGTTTCTAGAGAGTGTTTTTTCAATGTTTTCAATACAACTTTTGATTAAATAGGTGACTTTTTTGTATTTTTGTTTGTAGTCTATAAGTTTTGTATTTTGGCAGAAGATTTATGATTAAGGGTGCTGTGGACAATGTTCAGATATTGAAGGCGCGCTCTTGATTTTGGGAATGCCTGGTCTACAAAATACAATGTCCTATAGAGTTGGCACACACTAAAAAAACTCCTTTATGAACATGACCACACACACACACGAGTACCCTAATTTTCTGTGTTATTTGCGCATGTAGTCCCCAATAGGTCAGAGAGTTATATGCCGAGATCACCTAACTATTGTTTAATTGTATAAAATTACACATGCCATAGAGAACAGTAGAATATTTCTGCTATAGGTTTGAACATATGCCCGTATACGGACTGTCCCACATTCAGGATCTGATATAGGGCCACCCAAAAAGCTTTTTTGGAGAAGTGGTCAACTGGAACATGCCACAGCACTGATCTGTCAATAGGAACCTAATGGGATTCATAGGGCAATTAGTTCCTGTCACTAGTGCCCCAAATACCAATTATAGCTTCCAAACATTTGACTGTACATTGTGCCAAAATAGTAACCAGGAAATACTAATCAACTGGGGGTAGCATCAGTGCCAATAAGTGGGTCTATGTCTATAATTTATTGGATTAGATGTTAACATTTTTCCTCCAACGATCCCACCTTGTTGTTATCCACTAATACATTTCTCCTCTAGCCTTGGTTACATAATAGGAGCCAGAAGAACATGGTGCAGCAGCCACAGTGGCGCATCCCCGCTGCACGTTCACCCTACCGACATCCTGACATGACTCAACTCGGCCTTGTGAGGTTTTGTAATGGCAGCCACGTTGAGATATACACCGGGGATGATTTTTTTTACCTTTTAGGGCCTGTCCGCCTCTTCTTGCTTCTTTTTCTCCGGTTTCGCTCAAATCTGCGTCGAACCATCCGCAGAACCGATTCTCCTGGTTCCAGTTGCTCTCTCCGTGGCGGATCAGTACAATTTTATAAGCAGCCATTGTTGATTAAAATAAGTTAGATTGCCGTTTGAATGTGTGCGAAGGGATAATTTGGCTGAGTAGAGGCTAGGGATGAGCAGTTGTGAGCCGCAGACGGGTCCACTGGTTGCTAACCGGTGAGCTTTTATTCGCGGATTGGTGCCTCCCCTACTTCCTGGTTGTGCCGTCCAATCAGATTCCGCGCTGCTCCTTTTTCCGGATATTCTGACCAATGAGAGCAGTGGGCAGCAGCGGAGGGTCTGTTCTGTGACCTTCATACTGTACATTGAACCAGACCTGCTTTATTGAGCATGTTTAGGTGTTTTTCAGAGTTTAAATATGTTATGGATATTAATATTAACACGTCATACTGAAAGACATAATATATATCTCAATGTCAGCCTATTTGGTAGATTTAGAGGGAATGCTAATTGTAATATTTGGACAAATCTGCAGAATAAACATTAACAACCAAAAACAGACAAGTTGTATGGGTTCATAGTAAATTCTTATTGTATATACGTACTGTATGCCTAAGTAAAAGTGACCACAGTAGCCAACCTCAGCAAATATTGGTCTCAGACGGGGTGCACACAATGAACTGGACAATGGCTAGTTAATTGCAGGGGTGTCACAAAGACATACAAGCAAGTAGATTCTCTAATCTTCCATAACACATGTCCAAATGATGTATTTGAAATGTTTGTTTAATGAGACAGAACCACAGACTTCCAGCAGCCCACAGATGTGCACTGTACAATAGACCTACATCATAAAGCTTGTTGTAAATAATGGGAGCTTTGGCCTCCATATAGTGTATAGGCTTTCTTTGTGACCCTATTCACTGAAGTAGTGACTATAGGCCATCCCTCTGCCCTGAGTTACATCAGTAGAAGATATGCAGCTAGAATAGGCTGTGGTCCAAGTGCTCCTCCTAGTGTTTAAACGTGTGAAGTGACAGTAGCTAGTTTGTAAAAGACTGATGCTATACTGTTAGTATGACTGAAAGGTCATAATTAAATGTTCTATGGCACATTTTGATACAATTCAGAATATGGGCTACTGAATGTGGTTTGTGTGAATTTGGTAGTTATCGCCACAGAGCCACAATTGACTGGTGGAAGAAAAACATGACAACTTTAGTTTCTTCTGGAATCATTCACTCTTATGCGTTTGAGCTAATGTCCCGTGAAGAGGGCCTGTGTGTAGCCCTATAGTTAAAACATGAGGCAGTAGAAATCAGCCCCACCCAGGCCTTCTCCTCCTCCTTACATGGTTTTTTTTCTTCACTTTTCACATCCAGAAACAAGGAAGCTGTGGTATTTTCATCGCTCCATAAATAGCACCGTTTCCCACCATTGGCTGCAGCGCTTCTCACACCAAACACTATGCCATTGTGCACATGTGGAATTCCAGCCTCTATAGCGGGCAGCAGACCCTTACACACAGGACATTATCAAAGAAACAGAGCATGTATTTTGATGAATTCCCATTCATTTAATGAAAGAGTGTGTCAGTGTACAACTTGAGTTCATTCATTTTCATTTTTGAAAAGAATATGGGCAGTGCTCATTATGATGTTGTAAGTTAAGCACAATGTCCGATCGCCAGATTATTACTCACACTGAAAAAACCCCAACTCATTCACAAGCTTAATCTTTCATTGTCTCAATTTACTTAACTAGAAATATGTGCATTCAACTCCATGGACTATTTTACATTTATACAATTTATAATAATATCTCAAATTAAATCTATGATTTGTGTGGATCAAGCTAACAGAATATCTCAACAACTCAAGTTTGACTTTTTCAGAAACTGAAACTGAGTTAAAGGCACTGATCTAATTAAACTGAGACAATTGTATATTTTGCCTGTAAATTATTACTATTACTTATTTTTTGCAAAAATCACAAATTGTACATAAACAAAATGCTTTTGGCGAATGACAACTGAACAGCCTACTGTTCCCGAGCAGAGAGCATTAGTGAGTAACTTGACATTAGCTGTTGGATTAGTAGGAGCACTGTTTTCTGCCTAAGCTTATGCAGACATGCCCAAAGTCACCAAATGTGTACGTAAAGAAGAACCATGGCATCTTCTAAGTATTCTGTCCAACATTGTACTTTCATTCTTTAACAGTAAAGGTTTGTTATCAAAATAACTGGGAACGACTGCTTTATTGTCAAAATAAATATACAGTATACACATATTTATCAATCTACTGTTAATGTGCTCTACTCAGGCTTCGACATTCCACACATCCAGAACCATTACACCTATGCACAAATTGTAGCCTAATCTGTTAATCTGCAATTGAAATACATTGATATCTGCTTCACCAAAAGCACTGTACACCAGATAATGTTAATAACAAATTAAAGGCTCTATACAGGTGGCAAATTCCAATGGTGAAATTCAAGGCCTGTTCGTTCACTTGTGTTGATCCTGTTTTCCCAGACCCTCCGCTGGAATGTACATGTCAGCAGTCTGGAGTTAAAGGACAGTTGCATACGTTTTCATGTTCATGTATTCTCTCAAAATAGAAATTAAGAACCAACAGACTGACTCACTGAAGGGAATACCCCACCCAAAAGTCTGGGCTGGCTAAGAACATGTAGAGGCCTGGATAATGCTGAGTGAGAGGTTTGGTCAATGAACAGGACACACCTGGAGAGCTGTGAGATTTTGTACAAGATTTAGATGTATATGTTATAAAAGAACGATCAAATTTATTAGAAATATGGCAAATAAGACACATTCCATTTCCCCGAAGCTTCCAGGGGCCCCAAGCTTCCAGGGGCCCCAAGCTTCCAGGGGCCCATTAATGAAGCCCAAAATAAATATGTCTTGGTAAATATTAAACTTAATATGGTGTTAATATGACATCTGGTTGCTGTGGACTGACAACCCCAAAAAAATTTGATAGGACTTAAAAAGCGGCAAATTCAGTGGGCCCCCTGTCCATGTTCGCCTTGAGCCCCGAAATCCTTAAATCTGCCACTGCTAAGGTGCTAACATTGACAACATAATTTCATTGCCTTTTTCTTTCAATCATGAATAATTAGAGACATGAAGACGTCAGTTTACATTGTTCAACATTGCCTGGTATATTGTGTCAGCCCTCTTCAAAACATCTTTACAGCAGAGGACAGAGAGCATTCCAGTCATTTCTTCTTCTTATCTTATCAGTGACTTGGGTGGGCATATTTGGGCACATAGTTTTGTATAATCTACTGTTGATGTGTGGTGAAGGTCAGTACAATTATAGAGGGATTCTCAGGACTCTCTTATAGAGGGGTGAGAAAGCACTCACAGGAACTGTAAATATTTAGTTGGTACTTCAAGCAACTATGGCTTGATCCAGACATTTACAAAATGTATGGAACTCTTCATTTTCTATGAAGTATCAAATATTAGTAATTCATGTCAAGAAAACAGTTTGGAACAATTATATCTGGTAGTGTTAAACTACAAGACTGGCTAATCCTGGAATTTTATATAGACCCTTTCAAAGTTTGTAAACAGAAAGTTCTAAATTCTGGAATGGAGGAGAATGGAAGACCATAATACACTTTCAGTGGAGAAATTAGGATTAAATATGACATCCACTCTCTACATGTAGGTGATGTCAGAGCCTGGTTAGGGAACATTAGTGACTGTACCTCCCATTGGATGTTTATTTAATCTACACATTAGAATTTCGTTGCAAAATTCTTTTTTTTAGGTTTTACTGGACTTACAAGTCCTTACAGAAATGTTGAAGACCACAAAGTTTTTTGAATACTCAGAATTATTCTATCCCTCACAACAAACCCTACTTTTTTGGTCAAGTTAACTCATTTTTGCTCCAGTCGCCTCCATTTTAAAGGGCCTATACTTCCTGATTCTACAGGACAAACTCAACACAGAAAAAGATGTATAAACATGCTCTGAGATAATATTTTTAGTTTAGCCTTATATATTGAATATTGAACAGACAAAAATATATAAAAACAGACAAAAATATATATGGTATTTTGACAGGGAAGACGTATGTCTGTGTATGGCTTGTTAATTGCTTTGTTGCATCAGTTCTATCGTAGTAGTGGGCCCAGATCAAAAGTCATTCAATGTTAATGTAGTGAATCCCTTGGCCGTAATTGTCACCAGATGCTTTTGTGAGCCGTTTCATATCCACAGTTTACACTACAGGGACTCTTGTGCAGAGCTGTCATTGGTTGGCCTTGTGTTTCCCTGGGTGCTGACACGTGGACAGGACAACACCTCGAAAAGGGAGAGTGGGGGTGAGGTTTAGGGGCGCTCTTCCTCTTTGAGTCTAAAGTGCAGGATTTATGCTGGGCCCACAGCTGTTTAACATTAACCCTTCTGCTGCTGGGAAGAGCGAAAGGCCGGTCCTGGAAAGTCATTCAGAGTGCAGCATAACTACACCATGACAGTGTCTGGGGGACTTAGACTTGGTTCAACAGCTTGAGGTGTAGACCTTTTAGTCCTGGGGGAAACATAGGGGCCATGATTTTTGTTCTATACAGAAGACATGTGCAAACTCTTATCAGGAAAACTCCTGGGACTAGATGTTTATAGCAGTGTCTTGTCATGAACCTATAGCTGATTCATTTACTCTCAAATATCCAATTAAATACTGAGCCTTCTTCTTAATATCTGGAGTAGTCCATTTGGTTTTTGTCAGGGGTTAGTAGATTTTTTAGATTTAGTGGCGATTAATCCAAGAGCTGTGGATTTACCGTTACCAGCGTTGACTCAGTTTCCTGTTTCTACATAAAACTGCACTCACGACACACTTCCATAAGCTGTATTTACCACCAAATATTCTATTAAATGATGAGTACTCTTCCTCTAATAATTCAGACATATTTATGGTTAGTGATGTGGATTTTACCTCACCATGTGTCCACTCAGTTTCCTGTTTCTACATAAAATCCTCTGACCAACCATTTTAACCATACAAGTGCATATTGAAGATGAATAGTATCCAGCCATGTCCAAGTGACCAGTAATTGTTCTTAAGAAGTGCTCACTGACTGTAAGATCTGCATCGTCATTGGCTGAACCGTGCCTCCAAACCCCAGCTGAGACTTTCCGTAAAAACAGCCTCCCTTTAAGATGATACATACGCTTTTCCCCATATCCGTCTTTCCTAAGCCTTCCTCTTTCATGTGGCTATGGTACTGCACATAAATGCTCCCTGCTGATTGGCCGAGGCTTTTATCTCCCAACAGGAAGTTCTGCAGGGCTTCTGTCTGGCTCTCATTTGGAAAAGCCATCAATCTGTGCATAACCCCTGCCTTTTTCTAAAGCTTCTAGAATAATGAGCAAATACACACGTCTCTTATAAAACTTCTCTTTATTTTATTTTCGGGAAGTGACCTGGTTTTAAATAATGTGTATATTATTTACTGTGCACACCAGTTACACTATCAGAGCCATATTAGGAGTTGTTGATGTAGTGATCATCCAGACAGACAACACACATGGTCATACATTTTTGGATCAGCAACTTTTACAAAACAGTCATTTACTCCCCAACAGTAATCCGACTGCGGCCATTTCTGTTTGAGCTTCTAATAGAGGCCTATATCTATATCTTTTGTTTCTCTTTTTAAACATATCATACCATAATATCTGTAAATGATTGACTTCAGTATTTTTAAAAATGTCCAAAATTGAAAACAGAATACAAATACTTACTTAAAAAAAGTTAGAAAAGCATTAATAAAGGCACAATTGTAAATAAAATGTTTAAAAAAAGCATATATTACTGCAACTGAAATAGTCAAATATTCCTGATGACTGATGGTAAATGAATACACAAAAAGCACCTATGAACAGATGAAAAGAGCCTCAATACCAGAGTGAGGTGAACAAGTCCGTGTTAAAAGTGATTAGATGAGCCCCCGAGAGACTTGTGCAGATCTATTTTTGGAAGTACAATGGAGTAATCAGTTAATGGATGCACACTAATGTTTAATGATCCGAGGTTAGAGTTAGACTTGCAATGAAACATCTGCTAACAACCAGCTTTTTTAACCTGCCATTCAGATTTCATAAAATGTTCTATAGTCCCTTATTGTATCCACTTAAAAACAAAAGTAAAACGGCCTGTTGTTGGGTGGCCATCTTTAAATGTCAATATCTAGGTTCCTCTCGATAGCTTTGGCCCATACCTTACAGCGCCCCTGGTTACTTTAATGACTTATACTGGGGCTCTGTTGTAATAAAGCTCAAAAGGGAAGAGGTAGGCTAATGCAACATTTGTCATTACGCAAACTGAAAATCGAATTGAAGATGCTCGTCTAAACGCAAAATGATGACTTGGTCCGCACATTAGACCTGTGTATTGTGGGAAAACTGGCCCGTGCAGATACAGTGAAGTAAACTATTCCTCATCTTGTTGCTTCCTGTCCCGTTAATTCCGTTAGTCCCGCGCGTAACGCTCTCCTCAAATGACCGTCTGCTCCCCCCTGCATTTCCTGCACGCGCTGTACACCAGGGACACGAGGTAGGCGACGCACGCGAGGCCGGCGAACACCGCGGCCGTCAGGTAGACCTTGTACAGGCACATATGCTCGTACTTGTCCAGATTGCAGTAAGAATTCTTTTCGGTTTTATGGATCATTATGCCAATAGCCGCTAGGTATAGCACAGCGGCAAACAAGTCGTGCGCTAAGTTTGTGTGCAGCCAGCGCTGGCCCCCCACTATTGGAACCAAATCCTGCTTATCCAAGAGAGTGATGAAGAAGAGGGCGAGCGTGAGCAGCCAGAAAAGTACAGCCACGAAGAGAACGAAGTGAATGGACCCTTCGTATTTGTTCGCTGCGATGGTCACCCAAAGTCCAGCTCCAAAAACAATCTGCAAAATCCGTAGAATTCCCAAAAAAGTCTTGAGGAACTTGAGGATGTTGGCCCTCACTTGAGACTGTGGGGCTTGGGGTGACATGTCTCCCCTCAGAGCGCACACGCAGAGGACTTTGGAACCGTGTGCCAGATGCAAACAGCTGGAAGAAGTCGTGCGTAAAAGGCGGCTAAGACTCAAAAGGCTACAGTCCAAAGAGGAGCAGTGTGGTTGAGTTTAAGTCCACAAAACAAGGACCAACTCGGCGTTCTTTCCACGGCTCAGATTTTCTCGTGAAGTCCCGTATTGTGTGGCCCGTGTTTCGTCTTTTCCGTTTCCTCTGCTGAATGTAGCGTCTGTGTCGGGGGGCAGGCGGACAGAGAAGGGAGGTGTGTGTGGGTTTGAGCTTGGATCCAGACCCCGCCTGTTCTCCTCATCTGGGGAGTCGCTGGTTCATCCCTTGTCCGGCCCAGGATTTTACTAAAGCGTCTGGAGCCCTGCGTACTGCCCCCAGAGGACGGATGGGCGATCTCATGACGCACGCCCAAGACATCCACCATAACGTTTGATGTAGCGGTTGCACCCTGCAGCTCCATAGGCCTATATTGTTTGTGGTTAATCCTGGTTGATACATGTGATGGCAGAAGTCTAATAAGAACTGGCCTAATGTAACTTTTGAAACAGAACTATTTTATTCACTTTTATCACTTTTATTGTACCGTATAGAACAATTAATTACCGATTATATTCCCTAAATTAAATCATGGCACGTGACAGAAAACAGAGAGAGCGGTGTGTTGTGTTTACTGTCACATGAATAACTGACTCCACAGATTTTTTTTGTAATAGTTTTAAATGAAGACCAAGTATAGTGACGTCATTCCACAGGCCTGTTCCATTGTGCTGACGGTTATACCGCGCCAGTATCGGATTTGGAGCACACATATGGACACGGTTCAGTTGTGCCATGCGTAAAGCGTGCATTGGTAGGCCATCCAAACACTTCACCCCCATCTGTCCCGCATGTTACAAACTAAACGTATGTTATTCTACATAGTCTTTCTTCTCCCATTTTTGTGACGATGATGTCATCGTCATATGACAGAATTGGGTGTATTTGTATTACTATTGTTGTGGCATATGTTCAGATGTGTTTTTTGTTTGTTTCAAAGATTACAATCCTTTTAATCAATGTAGACGTTTAAGGGCTAGTTAAACGAATATATATAGATCCATAGGCTATATATAGATGATATAGATGAGTGTACCCATGTATGCAGGCTCACTTTACAATGCATCAACTTCATCTGAGATCTCAATGGTCATGTGGGTAAGACTCTGAGTATGAGCATGTAACAAAGATGTGTTAGACAAAGTACACATAATATTACATAGACTCCCCACAATAACATAACATACACTATAGGGTATAGATCCACTAACAGACAGTATTCAGTCATTGGCCCTGCGTCACCGTTTGTTTGTGGCACATCGCAGAACGCTCACATGTCATTCTTCTACCTCACAAAACTGACAGACGCTCGTTTTGCCAGGCTCATTGACGTCAATGCATTAGCGCCACCATCACGCCCTACGTGGCTTTAAGGCGGGGATTAAGACACATAGATACGCCTCCAAACCCTGATTGGAGCGGATTAATGTTGCCTCTGACGCACAAGGAAGCGCGGCAGTGCGTCTGTGCGTCCTCATTGGCTGCTGATGGCGAAAGCCTGTGATTGACAGGTGGATGGAGGGCACAAATGGTTGCAGGTAAAGAACGCAAACAGTCGTTGTAGTTTTCTCTGGTCAGGACGCGTTGGTGTCCGAGATGAACAGGAGATCAGCTCTGGAGCCATTCATTTGAGGTAAACATCCTTTCTTCAGTTTTCACATGACCGTCACAAGATGCATGATCCACTGTATTCTCTGTAGATACGGTTATAACACTGCTATTACGTTACATTTGCTGTGAATAATGAAAGCAGACCGACCCAGAAACCTCGCACGCTTCATTAGTGACCCATTACCGACCGCAGATATGTTCTACAATAGCCTAAATATTTTTAAACATTAAATTAAAGCGTAATAGGAAGAGAAACGCAAGACAATATCAATGCGATAATAAGCAAGTGACTGTGACTCTGTGTTGATCACAGATTATTCTATCAGCCAAGACTCGCAACGGCTCAAAATGGATCTTCATGGCTCTTTGTGTTACTGTGCCATCATGAGTTTTATATAATCACCAAATAGAACTAATGCATTCATTTGTTCACCCTCCTTTCCCCTTTTGAATGCTGCCTTAACCATTGTGATTGTGTTATTAGTTGATGTGGCTTTAAGAAAGGCAGCCGCGGGCCTATGGTGTTTTGTTGCTTAACTACAGCGCATACACACCAACTGAATCCCCAGAAAAGTAGTCTATGTAGATGTTCTATCTATGCAGACACTGAAAACGCTTGTGACGCCAGTGCTTCATTTGTGACATTCTGACATAATATACTATTTACAAAGACAACAGCTCAATAGTTCAGTTCAAGTCTGGTGATTCAACCCTTGATTACAATATTAAAAACATACATAAGAGATAGAGTAACCACCTGCAGCTAATGGGCTTAAAGTACACTCGCTCCTGAATTAGAGGATTAAAGCTCAAGCAGCTGATTTACAGCGTGCCCTTATTACAACTGGACACCTGTTTCAATAGGAAGTCATGCAAACCCTATAATGTTTATGGCCATAGTCTAGCAGTACTCGGGGTAGTTGACTCTCTTCTACATAGTTGTCTATTATTGTTTTACTGCAGCGTGAGTTTCTGTTCCCCTTTTTTACTGTACAAAGATGAAAAATGGAGTGCTAATACTCTTTATCACATGGGAGCAGCATGACACTTACCACTTCTGCCTCTCAAGAAGGTTGTGCCATATTTGTTTGGCCATAATAAGAATAATCGCGACCCTCCTTCAAAGTGAATAGTCTTTTTTTAGTTTGGCTTCTTTTTAGTGTGTTTAATTGTCTTTTATGTTACCTACTTAACAATAACTGCATTAAAGGTGGCTCCAAAATGTGGCACTGGATCTTAATAGAATTGTATTGGTTTATTAAATACCACAATATGACTTTTGTTTCTTCCTCCAGTGTGGTACCATACAATCAGAGGCGGCGCTACCATTACGCAAAAGTAGGCAAGTGCTTCGGGCCCAAAGCTTCCAGGGCCCCATAAATGAAGCCTAAAATAATTAAGACTAAACCTACGGTAATCTCTGTGTGGTTAAACAGTCGGAATGATGTGGGCCGACAAATCAAGACATTTTTTATGTAGGACTTAAAATGTGCCCAGAAATAGAGGCCCCCCTGCCCATGTTCGTCTTGAGCCCCCGAATCGTTAAATCCGCCACTGCATACAATTATATACTAAATACCCTGTCATGATACACTGTATAATCACTGTGGACATTTTCTACACAGTTGCCCATAAAGTTGGAATATTTGTTTACCTCTTCTCATGAAATGATTGTGACAATGTGATGTATTCTTCATAGATAAAGTGCATATCTTTTCAAAACTGTATTGATCAATCTCTTCCAAACATATCGCAGTGAACATGAGACCAAACTGAGACTTTGTAAAATGTGTATCAGACCAAACTAAATCAGAGATATTAACAGTTCTGTTTCAATATTTGGTCAGTTCAACAGAAAACACATGTTCATGCAGAAGAATGTCCAATATGACTCTCTCATATGTCACTAATATGGAGTATGGCCCTGACACGGATCAGTGCCTCAGGACGTCGTGGTATACTGTTCACGAGCTTGTTGATGACGTCCCACTCTTCAGTCAGATCCCGGGATACTTCCTGTGAACTCTGAGGATCAGGTCAATAATAATGAGGAAGGAATAAGGTCAATATTGATGAACATAAATAAAAAAAGGAATGTGTGTGAAAATATTCCAACTTTATGGGCAACATATCTCTTACCTTTTGTGACTATTTATGAAAATACTAATGATCTTGTCCCTATTGGCAGAGCCTGTATATGCCCCCGTCCCCTGTGCTGGTGTGGAAGGACAGTAGAGCGGCCCCTACCTCCTCCGTGATGGCGGGCCCCTCATCTCTTTGGAGGCTGACTGAGCGGAGAAACAGGAAAACTGGCTCCGGGAACATTTTCAGTGACGTAAACCTATGGCAGCTGCAGAGGCTGTTCCGGGCGGCGGGGGACCAGGACGCGGAACAGAGGGCCCAGGTGGTGTGGGGTCACGGTGACGAGGCGGAGCTGGCTCAGGCCCTGATCTCACTGAGGGCCCGCACTCACAGGAGAGGACTGAGGAGGGGTAGAGAAGTACTGGGAACACACTGGATTAGAGCGTTTAACCACCTCAGGTACTAAACATAGACATTACAATATAGTAAATAAGATCTGATTATTGTTTAGATAGGAGCTGAATGTTATACTAATGACATGCAAGCGGTCAGTGGTCAGTATAACTCTGGTAAATGTTATTCACTATACTAAAAAGTTATTATTTTTGACTTGGCATAGGCTCAAGAATCAAAAACTAGTACAATGATTCATTATGTCCTGGGTCATTCTGTGTCTAATCCAATATGATTAAAATCCCACTAATACCCAGCCTTCACATACTAACAGTAGGCCCTTGTTGCAGGATCGGGGAGAGCTCCCAGAATTCCTCAGGCAAAGATCCGGAAGATAAGACTGATTCCGATTCAGGCCTGCACGGCACTGCAGAGCCACAATGGGACTCTTCACCCCCAGGCTCCGGTGATGAATCAGCTGACCGCGGAGGCAAAGGCAGCTCGGGGTTCAAGAGAGGAGGAGACAGTGACCCGGACAGATACCTCCATCGAATACTGCACTGAAGTCAAAGACCTGGAGCTAAGGTGGCTCACGTGACCTGGGGGTGTGTCTCAAAGGTGTTCACTCCTCAAAGCCTCAAATTCTTGGCTGTAAAGACCAAATGAGAGCATAGAAATGTGTACATAGACATCACTTTCATACACAGACAACACTCACAGGACCGCTATATTTTATAAAACAGTAAGTAAACAGATAGAAAGTGATAACATTTAGAGTGTAGTGTTTCTCATACATGTTGCGGTTATGTGATGTCTAAGAATTCATAGAAAATGAATACCCTATTCTTCAACATTAAGATAAAGCTACAGTGATATTGGGAATGCCATGACTCTGCACTGGTCTGCTGCCACATTTTACCATCTCAGATTTGCCTTATCACAGTAAACAAACACTAACACTGAATGAATACCCATATTTTTTATTGTACTTTATAAAATGACTGGAAATGTTTTGACAACACTATTTCGTTTTTACACTGAGAATAAAAAAATAATGAAAGAAGTCTATTTGTACCCACCTTATGTGATACAAATGTGTGTAAAGTGCCACTGAAGTTAACTACAGTGAAGAAACTACATGATGATGTTATTAAAAATGTCCCTCAGGTCAAAACATACAATCAATTTTATTACTGGCCAAGATTTTTCTCAGACTTTTTGAGTAAAGTAGAACAATATTTAAGCACATTACTGAAACTTTATGGTATGTTATGTCTGCATAGCTACACACCTACATTGTGGCAACATTTTGTGGCATGCCATGTACTTCCTGTATACTTCCTATAGTCTCTCCAGAACAAACCATGGCACATTGACATCTTTATTAAATAAATATTGTTCCGAGCCCAGTCCAAACTACTTTGAAATCAGGCAACTCCATTCCTCAATTTGGGACATCTAGTCAGCCTATCATACACAATGTGTTCATAAAATCGTATAAGACATAGCTGGATAGAATTTAAAGGATATTTCTTTAACTTTATTGGTAATCAGATGTTAGCTACGAGCAAGACCTATTTCCATATCATCCACAAACCTATTCCAATGAGGTATAACACAGGGTAGTGTGGTAATATCTTTTTGGAATAACAATTATATAGATTTGTTATTATTGACAGGATGACTGGATTGTGGTTTACTAAAACAGCACTTGTGTGATTGTGTCAGCATGTATGCATCTGATATTATAGAAAAAATATATTGTCAACAATATCATCATGAGTTACCCCCATACATCAAGTAGACAGTTGGTAAATGGCACCACCTGTGAGACTAGACTGTGGAAGTTAATGTCTTGCGTTTGTAAATTATTTATTCTACAGAAAATATGAACTATACCAAGATTAATGCTTCTCAAACCTTTAGTATAAGTACTATATATAACACAGTTTTTACTTAAGTATTTAAGAATGACAAAGAGGTCTACATAGGATAAATTAGTGACAACGGTATGAAGAGACAATAACAGGACTAAAATGTCCCGTTCAAACAGTCAGCACAGATGATGAAACCAAACGCAAAACTAGACTGGGACAAAAGCAGGACTCAATCTAGAACTCAAATAGAACAGGATTGATACAGCAATAAAATCAAGACAAGATTAGCCTGTAATGAATGCTTATTTAATCTTGTTTAGTTTTATAATTTAACATTCACATTTGATTGACTGTAGTTAAACCCTTCAGAGAATGTTTAGTAAGGACTATATGAAAATACTCTTAATTTCATATTAAATATTAAATATCAAATTTAATAATTTAAAGTCAATGGGTAGAGATAGTTATGGATATGGACACTGTTAAATCATGTAGGTTTATTGAACAAATTAAACAAAACAGTCAAACACTGGCAAAAAACTAAAACTTGAATTGATTGATATTTTAGTAGTCAGCCCCCACCTCCTCATAGTCCTTCTCCAGGGCGGCCATGTCCTCTCTGGCCTCAGAGAACTCTCCCTCCTCCATGCCCTCGCCCACGTACCAGTGCACGAAGGCCCTCTTGGCGTACATCAGGTCGAACTTGTGGTC
>JAVQKC010029483.1:0-17310 GCA_036025475.1 Philypnodon macrostomus | reverse complement strand
TAAAGGTTTTGGTTTAGTCTTTTACTCAATACTACTCAAGTCAATTAAATAAGGTAGTATTAGAAGGTCATATGAATAAACCCAGACTGTCTTTAGACAATTAGATTCATACTCAAATTGTTTTCATTATAAATAATTTATTTTACAGGGGTAAATTATTTCACATTTGATGTTTTTACAGAGTTAGAACAGAGGGTTATTTAGAAAACACAATCACAACATATATATTCCGTTGTATAAACTACCAGGCTTTAGATAAATAAAATGTATAAAACCATTTAGCAATTTCTCACATAAAAACAACAAAAACATCTCATCTATAATTCAAATGCTTTCACAATATTCATGGGTCCAGGTTTGTATTACTACCACTACGTAAACACATTTTTGTAAAGATATTACTTTTTATCGCTGAGTACTGAATGTAAATAATCAGTACTGATAATTGTTGTGGAAATACTAACCCTCCGCTGCATTAGAGCCTGTGGTCTGGACAGATTCTTGGTCATTGATTCATAGGGATCAGTGCTGTTTGTAAGTGGCATTTCCTCCAGCCTACGGCCAGCTCCTTTGTGACGAGAACAAGCCTCTCTTATGCCTGTCTCTGAGCTCATCTGTCCATCTAACTATCTCCAACTCTCACTGGTCCTGTGCTGCTCTCTTCCTCTCTGACACATACAGTACACAAGTGAAATACATACACTTACATACACTAATAGACAATAATATATACACACTCTGAGACATACAGTAGCGTGCTCATTCAGGGGGAGTCATGCTCTCATGACTGAACAGCTCTGACTCAGTAAATGAGGCCCAAACACTTGAAAACACTGACTGTGGCTGGGCTGCAGCTATAGATCACTGCTAACAGCACTGAAACACAATGATGGGATTCAAAGTGCCTCTGGCGATGGCTATCTGCCATCTGGTCAGATCTTTGATACACAAAGTAGGACGTTTGTTGAACTGCTCAGTGACTTGTTTGTGAGCAGCAGGTTTGCAGTTTATGACAGATCATAGCAACGTCAACAAGCGGCCTAAATGAAACAGAAGCCCAGTTTCATTCTTTTTTTCATGAACATCAGCTTTTTACCAGTTTCAGGGTGTTTCACTCAGTCATAAAGACACTATTGTTCATATTATCTTGTACCATAAGTCTCCTTTGAGCTGGCAGTCAACTCTAGTTACCCCGCAATAAAGTAATCTCTGTAAACAGCAGCTAATAAAGAGATGAATCCTAGAATGAAGCCATGATTCCATCTGGTGCTCAAGCACATGATTTGAACCACCGTCTTGTTTGAAGTTTGAAACAGGAATGACTTAGATGAGGAAAAAAACAGTTAAAACACGTCCACAACAGGAACACATACACCTCATCAGACAATCAACTGGTCTTGTTTCACTCTGTACTTGGTTCTTGTAAGAGCACTAACTACTCCATGCACTTGAGAGTGTGGAAGCAGAGGGAAGCGTCAAGCCCACTCGGTGGATAACCTCTGCAGATAACACAAGGGCCTGCAGAAATAGACACCTCTTCTAGTCTGTTTGTCTCTATATTAATTGTGTTTCATCCACTTTCATGTTGAAGATTGGCCTCTGCTCCAGTATGATGATGACGATGAGACGGGACGTGGGCGATTGTTTGGAGTGGGATGGAGATAGACACACTTGAGATCATGTCAGAAGGTGGTGTTTGGTTATTTTCAGTGTTGAAGGCTTGTAACTGCCTTTTAGACTTGACCTGGAAGAAAAAAATAGAAGCGCATAAGCAGGGCTTTGGACACAATAGCAGATGTACTGAGGGCCAAAAAGTTTTCTCTCAACCTCTCATACCATTATAATCTTAGTTAAACTGTATTATGTTACCAAAATTATTATATTAAAAAATTCAAATCTAAAGAAACCAAAGAATAAACACCACTAAACTAAAGCAAAATATGACAGGTCAAAACCAAGACTAAACCTGGACTGAAAATCTTATTTACATTTCTACAAATCTGGAGAAGACCATCTAGGACTAACCTAGACACTTATGACCAGGGCCACAACTCACAAAGCCCCCAAAGTATTGTATCTTGTTTGTTATGTAGAATTAATGGCTCTTAATAAATCACATAAAATAGACATCATTACGTAATGTAATAAGGAAGTGGTGGAGTGCTGCTGCTGAATATTTGATGCTCAGCCGTTAGTTTTACAAGAATTGACTTCCTGGAGTGCTTGCTAAAATGAGGACACATCCTGAAGGGTTTGTAGGAGTGATCCACAGAGACCAAAAGGGCATGAGGAGGCTCAATGCAGTCGATGGATCATTGATGCAGAACTGACGAAAAAATTACAGTCAAAATGATGCTTTATTTATGGTTCTATGTTTTTAAAGATAATAGCGGTAGTCTGGGGAAAGTACGTGCAATGTTAGAGACAATGGCACTGAAAACACAGGAGGCAGATGGAGGTAGCAGAAACCAAGATGTTGAGGTTCTCTTTGGGATTAATGATGCTGGATATAGGATAAGGAATGAGTATACCAGAGAGAGCTTATGTTAGATGTTTTGGAGATGGTTGAGGTGGTTTGGACATGCAAGAGAAATAGTAAATGTATGTGTGAAAGGATGCTTGAAGCTGCCAGGCAGGAAGACTAGAGGAAGAACAAAACATCTAGTGAAGAGGATAGGGTTAGATATTTTACCATTCTCCATTATGTTTATTAAATTGAGAGTGTAGGGTTATACTTTGGTTCTCAGTGTCTTCACTCTGTCTCATATTTCACATGTATGGATGGTTATTGTTACACTGCATATGGGAAATGTGAATGTCTAAGTGATGCCCTGTACTTACCAACCACACGATGAGGATAACACAGGCTGTGATGGGAATGAGCAGAAAGAGCAAAGGAGCTCTGCTTTTTGGACCACGCTCCTCATAACCTCCTGCAGGAAATATAAACAATAGCCTATTTAAGAAATCTTGCTACAGTGATCGACGTTTACATTTATTATGATTTCCAAGCACCCAAGCTACAAAAATACAGTGAACCCAGATTATTATGTTAACAAAGAAAGATAAAACATTAAGACAAAACTGGGCTTAAATCAAGACTAAGCAGTGGTTCACAAGACACATTTTTTGCCACTATTTTGTTCATATTTTACACATTGCTCTTCCTTTTTCAGATGGTCATTAAAATGTTATTTGAGAGGCATTAGGGTGGTGAGGTCAAGGTCATACAGTTTTTGCGGCCACTAATGTTGGTACACATCTGGGTACCCATGACCCCGATCAATAACGGCCAAAAATGTTGGTACACATCTGGGGACCCATGACCCCGATCAATAACAGCCACTAATGTTGGTACACATCTGGGTACCCATGACCCCGATCAATAACGACCAGTAATGTTGGTACGCATCTGGGTACTAATGACCCCGATCAATAACGACCAATAATGTTGGTACGCATCTGGGTACCCATGACCCAGATCAATAACGGCCAATAATGTTGGTACACATCTGGGTACCCGTGACCCCGATCAATAACGGCCAATAATGTTGGTACACATCTGGGTACCCATGACCCCCATGGCCACTCAGAGCATGTTACTAGTTGTACCAATTCAAACACTTCCTAATGATTGTTCATACCTGGAGTCTGGTGTGAATTCAGACATGGAGGAGGTTTGCAGGAAAAGCTTGACGTTTCTTCAGACGCTGTATTTAATACGTCATTGATGTAGTCGAAATAGATGCTTGTGAGGAAGGTTCCCTCTTGATAGTGACAATGGAAGACCTGCATTGCTGATTCCTATAGACAAACATACTCCATTTTGCACTGCTATTCAGTAAATTCTTCAAACTTGATGTTCTAAGTAGTCATTACATCTTAAGTTTGAGTGGGGTGTGTGTTATGTACACTGGGACAAAACACAATTTCTGTGCTCTATTTGGACAGGATGGTCATATGAAAAACTGAGCAGCCACCTACAGCCTCCAAGCCTTAAGGGGACCACAGACTGACCTGTCAGCCCATTTAATAGATGTTGCTTGTTTGTGACCAATGTAGTATGACAATAATGTCTGTTCATTAAAAATACTGGCACTCAGTGGTGTACCTAAAGTAGGCCACAATTCTTCTTGTTTATAGAGGCCCAACTGAGGCAATGCCTTCAAAACTGAAAGTAATTTAAAATGTCAATAGGCAGATTCAAAACCCAATGTATTTGTGTAAATGTTGGTGGAAGGTCTTAATATAAAAATACTTTACTCACCAGCTCCTCGTGGTCAAACGTAAAGCGTAAACCTTTAATCATGGCAATAAAAACCAAGACATTGTCTTTGTTGGACGAGATGGCACCAAACATGTCAGCCAGCTTTCGGAGACTCTGCTCCAAAGGATAGATGTTTAACACCACCCAGCACCTGCCAGCCTTAACAGCAATACCATCTTAAATGCAAACCAACACTATTTCTAGACATCATTGTAACTGCTTTGTACATACCACTTCTTTGGGAATGTAATGAACAGGGATCTCATAATCAGAGGGTATATTCTGCTTCTGAAAAAGTAAAATACAATTATTAAAATTAAGAAAAACTATCAAACTTAAATGTGCATTGACCAAGTCTTACCAATAAAGTCAGCTTGCTCACATCATCAGTGATGGGCTGACCAAATTTGCCAGAGCACAAATTCAAACTTGTGAACAAACTCAGGAGGAGATAAGGAGCCTTGACGATCTGCAGAAGAGATCAGACCACAGTAAATATATAACCTGTTGAATTTATTATGTTTTATAGATGGTAATAAATAAAGATGCATTTACAGCAGCCACAGTTTTATCAGCCTCCAGTGTCCATCTATAATGTAGCTCTTATAGACAGTGCTGCTGGACGCTGACCAGTTAAACACCCACATGCTTTTGACAACCATCCTGTCTTTTCCCAGCGCCACATTACCGCTCCCCACCCCCATTTTGTGATCCATCTGAGACTTGGGCGGGAACAGCCCAAAACACAGAAAATGTAAAAGCTTTTAATGCATCCATTAATGTCTGATGTCTGATGCAGGTTAATTGTTACAGTGTTTATGTTTTTTATTGAATATGGATAGTGCTTCCAATTGGGAGGGGGCTGTTCTCAGGCAAGGGTTGTCTTCAAGCCCAAATATTGTTAATGTGTTGCTTTTTTCAATAAACTGGTCAAATTTGTAACACTCAACTCACAGATTTTCAATGAACACCTGCAAACTGTAGGGTACCTAATTTCAATAGTGCTAATTAGGAAACAGTGAGTTAATCAATTAATCAATCAATTAGTCATTGAAAATGCAAGCAATGGCAGGGATTTTAATTGTTGGCAATTGAACAATTCTGAAATACCTCTTAATGCATTGTTAGTATTCATTGAAAGCCCACATGCATCTATCGCTTATTCAATATATTGACTATGACCTATATCGCCTTTCTCTTTTAAAAGCACATACAACATGACAGTTTAGCACAGGAAACATGCAACAGCAAAAAAAAGAAATAAAAAACTCCCATAGATTTATATTTAAGTTACATGTTTTTGTCTGATTACACAATACTGTTCAGAATATTGTTGTATTTCATGTACAGTACAGGCAAGATATTTGTAAGTACAATATTAAATTGTGATAATTTATTATGATATGTATGCAATGCAATTTAATGTTTGATATGTCAGATGTTAGGCTTACTGCTATACTCTAATTGTGTCAATAAATCAAATCAATTTGAGTTAAAAGCTGCAAGAGTCTTTTTACACCACATGATATGAAGCAGAGTTTAATGTCTACAATATATACCATACTATATATGATACCATACAATCATATTGCCACAATACATAATAGCATCATCCCATGAATACAAAATAAATAAATACATAAAAGACACTTACTTTCTTCCTCATATGGAGCAAAAAGCCAGGGTTGCTTGTATCCAGTTCATCAAAGTCTTGTGTATTCAGCCCAGCTCTCGGTGTGTGTATGTGTGTGTATGTGTGTGCGCGCGAGGTCCGATCATAGTGTGTAGTGAAACTTGAGTCGGGGCCGTCCGTCCGCTGCTTGATCTGCTCCAGACACAGACTGCTGAAGTCTTTTGACGTTGGAGAGTCCGCCTACTGGCTGACTCACTGTGGCACACACCACACACACATCTCACATACACCTCACACGCTGACACTGTCTGAGACTTCACCAGAAACTCCCACATTATCACAATTTGTACGTCATTTCAAAGTGGGCGCTTGTTCGCACCAAGGGGAATATTTGGCTTTTTCAATGCATCAAGGTTATCTGCCAAGCTTTTTTAATGGACAGCGAAAAAAGAGAGATTTAGAGATGTGCCGATAGCTCCAACAAATGCCAAAAGATGTTTATCAAAGTAGGGTTCATTTAAAACAGGGTTATGTCTATGATACTACACTGTAAACTTTATACATTTAATACTAATCTATTCCATTTTATTCTTTTACTTCATATTTGTTGTAATCTATTTGACTACCCAAAATTTGCTCTCTATACAACACAAATAAAAATAATAATATTCTTGTTACTGCACTAAATACATTGCATGAAATTACACGGCCATAATTGCTATATTTTTATTACCTGTTTATTAAATGTTTACCTCACTATTACCATGCTGTCATTAACGTGCAGTAAAGTAGAGTGCGACCAATTCTATGTATGGTTATATTGGCATAGCCTATTACATTCAAGCAAGAATATTCTGAAATGATTCTTCTTCTGACTTGATGAGACTTGATGAGTGTTAGTAGCACATTTAAAAACTTCAAGACTTCATTGTATATTTTCTATAGTGGATATAAATTAGCTAACTGTGTTTTTATTTTTTATTCTGAATTTTCTACATTTAAACCAAATGAGCATTTGTGTGGCTGTAGCCCACCTGATTGCATAGATGTGAGTATTGCTTTATGGCGTTTTAAAGACTCTGTGGCTGAGGATGTGAACCCATTCTCTCATTGATTACCTTTAGCTGATCAATATCTGTGACTCAGGATTTGTGTAAAAAATCTCTCATACATAAGAGAAAGACACTTTAATCTTTCAGATCAGATAATTGACCTCTGTATTGTTTTTACCTAGTCTTTTTTAAATTACATCATGGATTTAACTGAGGGAAAGTGGTAGTACTTGTAGTACCTGGAGTTAGAGGTGAAAATGTTACGGGCAGGCGCTGCACTGACTCAAGTATTTTAAAGCAGGCCACATCTAAATATATCCCAGAGACTGCCCGGACCCTGCAAAACAAAAACAGACACAAGGATAAAGCTGGACAGCCCAAAGACAAGCTAACTGTGCTCAGATCAACAGGTGAGGAAATCTAATGGACGAAGTTCTCAAAGTATCAAAACTGCTGCTTAATGATGGCGTCTAACAGCATTCAAGCTTCACAGATAATCACGTTGCATGGCCCTTAGTGCTTATGTCGCTGACAAAACACAACAATGCTAAACAGAAATGGAGTGTGACAAATGTTAAAGTCTGTGTCTAAAACATATGATTTTTGTTCAAATAGAATGGTTGACTTTGAAGAGGAAGGCATTAATGAGGAAAGTGTCCAATTCGCTATTCAAGAAAGCCTTCAGGATTCCTACAAGCTGTCATGTTCACTGCAGACACACAGGTGCTGTTACCAGACATACTGAATGAAATGTTTAGATTTTTAGGGTTAGTTTTAGGGTTATTAATACAGTTGATCTGATTAAAAGTAATACTTATTCATGATATAAATCCAGTGAATACAATGAATGATGCACACTATGTAAACATTAATGCACATGTGCAGTTCTCTAGAGGGTCACCGGTTCAAATCCCCGTATACTGTCATTGTGTCCTGACGTGGGCAAGACACTTAACCCACATTGTCTATGAATGAATGTGGGTCTGGTAGGAGGGGCAGTGTTCCCCAGGTGTTGATTAAATGCAATAAAGATTTTTAGATACAAAGCCATATTGTTAATTTACACTTACGTTTGTATTTTTTGAAATCTTTTGGATGGCAAGTCTGTAAAATCTATGGTCTATTATGAGGATACCTCTATCAGAAGTTTAGGAGCACGGGAGAGGACAAGGAATATGAACTACTGTAAGGGAATCGTTAATTCTCAGTTACTAATACAATTTTATCCATGCATTAAAACATTAACATGAAAATCAATCTAAAATAACAGTGTTTTAAATGATGATTTGATGTGACTCATGTTTCCCTTTGATTGTGACGTAAACAGAAGGGAGTCAAACAGTAAAAGCCTTTTACAGATAATAGGAGCCATCCAGAAAGGTGAGTTTTTTAAATGTTCACACTGTAATATATTATAGTCACTGTATTTTGTCTATAATAAATAAAAAACATTGGCCGTATTGTCTTTGTTTTTTGGCTGGCATTGTGTGTCTGTGCAGGTGATGTTCTGGCACTACAGCAGTTGTCAGTCTGTCAGTATGACTTCAGGCAGACTGACATTCGAGGCTGGCTGCCTCTACACGCTGCCGCTGTACGACCACACACTGAGGTCTTGCAGGTGGTGCTGCAAGGTGAGAGGAACTGGCTAAAATGGTAAAATCAGTCAGTTTACCTTTATTAGATTCACATAGTGTTGGTTCACTACAAATGCACTTGTTTCTTGTTCTTATGACTATTCATTTTACCACGTCACCACAGCATCTGCCTGCATGTAATAGAGTTCAAATCTTCGTTCCATGAATCTGCCCTTAGGCCTTTGTCTGCCTCCTTTCTAGCCACTCTAACTTCAACATCACGTTACTCAAATATTCACTATCCCTGCTCTGCACATGGTTGACCTCTCTTACTCTCTAAAACATATGAAATGACTTAGATAAGATGCTTTATTGTCAACTAAATTGAAAAGTCTCAACTAATCAGTGTCAGTCATTAGTTCAGTTGGTGTGTTCATGGAGCATATAGCCCATGGATAAAAGCTGTTTTTAAGTCCGTTAGTTGAGCTTTTCAGGCTCCTGTATCTTTTGTCCTGCATGAGTATTGTCTTTACTTATTTTTTTGGCCCTTTTGAGACATCTGGAGTTCGCAGTTTCTTCCAGGGATTGCAGAGGGTACTAATATTTTTTTGGCTGATTTTATGACTTTCTGCAGGGCTTTTATATATTCATTGTTAGTAGGAATTTACCCATGTGTCGACAATGCCAGTACATGTTCAATTTTGTGTATACTACTCTCTGCGGGTTTAGCATCCACTGATCTGACCCTGGAGGAGCTGACGGCGAACGGAGACACAGCTCTGATTCTTGCGGCTGAGGCTGGTTTGGTGAAAAATGTCAAGATGCTGCTACAACATGGAGTGTCTCCACACAACACGAATGACAGGAACGAGTCTCCTCTGCTTCTAGGTAATGTTCTGTAATAAGGATTATACATTTGGCCACATTTTGAAGAGCCAACCTGTGTGAGTGAGGGGGTTAAATCATGCCTTCTGACATCCCAGTACATTCACATGTGTCATTGATGTCCACATTTTGTAGCAGTGAGACAGAAATCCTATGAGATGGTTTTAGCGCTCATCATGGGTGGAGCATTTGTGGAGCAGGTGTGTCTCAAAAAGTGGACTGCCATCCATGAAGCTTCAAAGGTAAATGATAATAGATAGAGAATGAACTTCTTCTACATTTGATTTAGTTCATACTGTTTTTTGTTCTATGTTGATAGGTGGGATGTCCAGCTATACTGATGCTGCTTCTTCGACATGGTGCTACAGTGAGCTCAAGAGACGGTCATGGAGTGACTCCTCTGGGCATCGCAGCTGAGCATGGAAACACTGAAGCTCTACAAATACTGATACAACATGGTACACACCAGTAGATCCAACCTGAGCAACAGTGATGCTTTCTGCTCATAATATTTACATGAAATGTAATTCTCCTGTCCTCCACCAGGCGGGGATGTAAATGCTCAGGCAACTAATGGAGACACAGTGCTGTATGATGCATCAGGAAATGGGAACCTGGACTGTATTGAACTTCTCCTGGAGCATGGAGCAGACCCTAATGTACAGAGCAATGCTTTTCAGCTGCCCATCCACAGAGCTGCATATGAGGGACACATACTGTGAGCTCAATGCACTTCTAACACTGTTTCACCCATAAACAAAACTTATTCATGTAAAGATAAATGTACCTTTACCAATATGTATGTGTATGTTTATGTACTGGTAAAACTTTGGTCTGGATTTACCCAATGACCTCAATGACCTCAATGATATTGTATATTGCTGTTTTCGATTCTGTTTTCAAGCCTGTTGCTAAACTACAGTCTAATGAATATTTCTCCATCACTTTTTTGTTCTAGTGTCTGTTTTGCAGTTGCTCTGCCCCCACACTCTTCCTGTTTGTCTCATCCTGCTCATGTATCTGCAGAGCCCTCAGGACTCTCCTGCCCCTCACCAGCAAGAGATCTATTTGTCGTTCAGGTCACAGCCCAGTCCATGCTGCTGCTGATGGGGGACAAGCCGAGTGTCTGGAGCTGCTTATCCACAAAGGCTATAATGTCAACGACCTGCTGGGATCACACATCTCTGGTAAAAATACAAAATAAATATCTCTTGGTCCTTTAGCTACAGATGTCTGACTCATCAATTCTAAAATACAGTAACATGCAAATTATAGACAAAATATAAAACAGCGTTATCAGCTGCTATTATCAGTTTATGAAACACTATGTGTCAACTGCGACTTAGCCACTGTCCAGGGTGTATGCCGCCTAAAGCCCATAACTGCTAGAATGCATGTGAAACAAGGCAGAAATGTTCTCCTTCATTACAGAGAACTATGGGGACCTCAGGAAGAGTTCTTTGTTCTTTGCTGTTTGTAACGGGGATGTGACCTGTACTGAGATGTTACTTACTGCTGGAGCCAGAACTGACCTCGACCCATTAAGATGTATCCTGGTGGCAATACGAGCAGAGAGGTATGTATTAAAACTTACATTATGACATAATGCCATATTTTTAAACAACATTGCCTACTTTTGTGTGCAGGTATGAGCTGGTCCAACTGTTGCTGTCCTATGGCGCGGATGTGAACTGTTACTTTGATGTCATCAGTAAAACAGTGTTCCCTACAGCCCTACAGTACTGTCTGAGGGACCCGGTCATGCTGAGACTGTTGCTCAACAGTGGATATGATGCTCACAAGTATGAAACATGCATCAGTAGTAACTAAACCTACACTATAGGAGAGGTACCAAAGTATGCAGAATAGAAAATAACTATTATATATTATTTTATTTTGTAGGTGTTTCCAGTGTTGTCATGGTGACGGTAATGAGTTGGACAGCACCTGGGTTGAACTCCATAATCTAGCTTATCAGATATACAGTCAACCAGATGCTATCACAGTAAGTCATTATTTATTATAGAAAATAGACATTAATGACCAAACTTTATTTCTCAAATTCAGCAGTTTTCTCATCGATTTCAGTTCTGTGATTTTGTGTCCGTGTTGTCAATCAAAAATGTGGTGGGCAGTGTGGTCCGAGTGCTCCTGGACTATGTGAGCCACATTAACCTCTGTCCCAACCTCAGACGCATCTTGGAGGGGCGCCCCGAGTGGGAGGACATCTTGGATGTTCTCAGTAAAACTACCCAACCATACACACATCTATATATTGATGAATTTATAAGTGATTTAAGTGGTGTTTTGTGTTTGTTTCTCCTTAGGCACACCACGCTCCCTGCAGCACTTGTGCAGGTTGGTCATTAGAGATCACATTTCTCTGAAGATACTGAATAATCCTGAGGCCATGTCCCAGGTTTCTGTTCCTCTGAGAGTAAAGAGCTATCTGACCTATCAGGAGTACGACCTTCATGGTCACTGTTCCTCCCCACAGATCACATTATGAGCACTTTTTCAAATATTTTAGATATGAATATTTTTGTGACTGTGGCTTACCATCACCAATATAGTACAATAACTTACAAATCTATAGTCCCTATTATATAGTTACAATAATCTGGCATTGGTGTTATTTATTTAGCCTATAGTCATGTGTGTTTTTGTATTTTGTATACCAAAGAAATCTATATTGTAAACAACTGCAAGTACTGCAAACAATAGTGAATTTAACAGTACTCTATGTAGCCTAGTTATTACCAAGTAACAGTTTGGTTTTCTGTGACCATCTCAAGTTACTATTATCTCTTATCGTTAGACATACGACAGAGAGAGCTGTAAAAACAGTGTAGGTCAGAGTCACATTAGTGTTATCATTTGTGTTTAATCAAACACATTAATCAGATTACCTGAGGTCAGAAACTAAAAGGTAGGTACACTTGGACAGAAAGCTGAGCAGAGGCCAAATCACACAAATATTTGAACAGGTGTGTTAGTTTTTGTGCTGGTCATTTATTTCTGTAAATTGGGACAACTATAGTAGGCTATTTTGTGCATAGGTTCTGTATAATGTATAGCAACATGTATATGATGTTTATTTTTCTTCTTTTAAAGTTTGAATTGAACTAAAAGGGCTGTCCTTGTGTGTTTCAAATAGTGCCAACAATGTGCTTATATAATTGTCCAACTGTGTGAAGTGTAAATCTGAGATGTCTCTCAACAACAGATTAGAGCAGATCTTCTCAATCCTTTAATACTCATCAATATCACCATGTTTGTTTGTTTACTTCTTGTTTCCTGTCTGCCTCAGTCAAACGGATTAGAAAGGCTGTGATATAAGTTCCTTAACCTTTTGGGGACCATTTATGGTCTTTTAGCGTCCTTTAGCAACATTTGTGCTCGTGTTAATGATTAATGATGTTGTTATAAATTATTATCACATACAAGGCTCTAATAATCTCAAACCACATATTCCAGTCTGCAGCACATTTGTTGGAGTTCTTTTGGATTCTTGTGCTTTTCACTAATTGGGGGATGGCATTATGATAAAAATTGCACTTTAATGTACAAATAATTTTAACACTTAAAACAAATTCAAATTGACGCGTCAAAAACAATTAACGAGACGATTAATTTGATGAGCTATTAAGATTGGTTGAGGAAGAAGTACATCAGCACAACAGTAAAGTTGCATGAATGAGCATTTTAAATACATTTTAAATAGTCTTTGAGACTCTTCTGTTTGCACCACGGACAAATACAAGCTCCATGGGACTTAACGAGCTCCTCTGAATGAGCGGAGAATGAGGGGCATCGGGTGAGCAAACTTCCATGGCCCGTCCGTACGCTCTCCGTGATTGGGACTCACTGCTCACTCGCTCTCTGTGTGACACAGCTCCTCTCCAAACGGACTCAAGACCAGCACAAAAGCCTTGTTCTCTTCTGAGTTTAACCAGTAATGTGTAGAAGCTTCCTGTCTGTGTGGCCGCAAGCGGCAATGGTCGCCCCTCTCCCTGTTGTTGCCTATTTGGTGCTAAGTTTAGTTGTGTTAAATTGTAGCCTTTACAAAATGGGGGTTGGGGACATTATTAATTAATAATAATATGCATGTCCTGCTCTAAATAGGCTATTGCTCAATTTCTTCAAAAAGGTAGAAATTAAGTTTATAAAGAAGACTTTGCAGCAGCAAAGGACAATGTGCACGTTCAACCTAGGGCCCTCGAGCCAAAGAAATGTATCTCAATTAATTACGATTAAATTTCGGAAAGATTTGTGATTAATTAATTCATTTATTTAATCAATTAACAGCCCTAATTATAATTGACTCTTACTACTGTAGAATTCAAGCTCCCTTCATTAAAGTGGTTTCGCTTTTGGTGTGGGAGGTTAGGGTTTAATTAATGACATGGAGCCAACAACTACGTTTGTCAATATTGTTTCAGGAAGATCATCGGTAGCCTCCAGAGTGAACTGTTAGGTGTTAAAATGTTCTAATTGTGACTGAGGTCTTGTAAATTCTGGCTGTCCTTAGATTCACAGAATAGATTCACATGCAGTAGGTATGTTATAATGTCCAACAATGCGTCCATTAAATCTTTCTAAGCTCTGAAACCGTTTAGCACTTTTCCATGTGTAATTGTGACCTTTTTATTAGAATGACCATGACCTATGCTCTTGCCTTAGTGTCCAGTTGTTCTTTTTTAGCCCTGAACAAAGCTATGCGCTCCACAATGACAGATACATTGACAAGCCACAGTCCCTGAGCTCACATGCTTTTTGTGGCTCTCTCACTGAGCGGCTTGTCCCAAAAAAGACGCTGCATCATGGGCCCCGCACTTTGGTATGTTCCCCACTGATCCCACACTTAAGGCCTGGACAGCAGCTGGGGAGATTAGACCAAGAGAGGACAGTGAACTGGTATCTTCACAGTGCCAGCCAAACAGTCATCCAGTTCAAACCAGCCTAGGCAATCTACATAAGTAACTTTAGTGGACCAGAGAGAAACAATTGAGGGGACTTTTTTGGGGGGGGAACTGATTCCATCATCAATGACCTAATCATCTTCAGTGGATTTTTTTTTTGGAAAAGCTGAAAGTAGTGGATTTTCTAGCTGTTGAAACTGGTATCATTTTCTCCAACCATGAGTGTCTTTGGGTACCGCAGAGAGTTGAGTAAATACGAAGACGTTGACGAAGATGAACTTTTGGCATCTCTCAGCCCGGAAGAATTGGCCGAATTGGAGAAAGAGCTTGCAGATATCGAACCAGATACCAATGTTCCCATAGGTCTTAGACAGAGAGATCAAACTGACAAAACGCCAACAGGCACGTTCAGCAGGGAAGCTCTCATGAAGTATTGGGAGAGCGAGACACGCAGACTGCTGGAGGATGAGATCGCTGGAGGAGGAAGCCCCAAACCGGTAAGTGACCTGGCAGCATTCATTAATTTAATTTGCTTGGTATTTCTACAATGTGCCAGTCAGCTTGTATGAAGTCCAGCCAGGGCAAATCTTTAAAATACCTGAGAATTCTTCTTCTTCTTCCCCAACAAATCTTACATAAGACAACACACTCGCTGGCATCTTTATAAGGTTGTCTCTATACCGAATAATGTGGACTTGGTGTGGCCTTCTGTTCCTATAGTCCATTAGCTTTTTAGCATTTAAAGATGGCCATCTACAGACCTTGGTTGAAACAAGAGTTATTTTACTTACTGACTTTCTTCTCTGGCTTGTTTTACCATTCTTGTCTGACCTTTGGCATAAACATGGTATTTAAGTCCACAGAACTGGACACCAAGAGATCTGCAGTCTGAAATACACTCATAAACTAATAACTAAATGCACTGACTTGCTGTCACGTTAATTCACTTTCTGTGTTAACTAACAGTTGAATGAGTCCAATAGTTGCTTTTAATACTTTCAGAGTGAAGAGCCTAAGGAGTGTGACACAGACACAGACAGTGAATATGAAGATGAAAAAGATGATGAGAACGAGAAAGAACTGAATAAGGATCCGAAACAAAGTGAGGAAAAGTCCGAGGAAGAGGAGGATGAAGAGGAGAGTGACGAGGAAGAGGAGGCTGTCACAGAAGAGGACGATGAAGATGATGAAGACAATGATGAGATACAAGACAATAAAACTAAATCAGAGATAGCAAGTTCACTGATATTGCAAACAGAAGCTCCAATGCTACTAAAACCTCAGAGGGTGGAGCCTATGAGATTGATGCCTCCCCCTCCCCCTCCCCCACCACCACCACCTGCTGATAACCAAACTTCGGGAAACCCAACTGTTGTGGATGAGGCTCTTCAAAAAGTCCTTAACAACGACCCTGAACTGACAGACGTAAACCTGAACAACATCGACGATATCTCACAGGTAAAAAAAAAAAATATTTGGTAAAGCAATCTCAATAGTTCCACAACTATTAATTAAACGTTGACGTGCCATGAAAACTGCTCTGACTGATATTGTGAATTAAATGTGGCCCGCTAAGGAGGAGAGAGGGCCTTAAAGGTGTAGTCCTTCAGTTTGCTTGAAAGAAAAGAGCTTTATCTGACCCTGTGCTATGATGTAAAGTACATAATATCCTTCAAATTATTTTACTTTAGTCCCTCCCCTGGCCTCCACAGCAACATCACATCAGACCACGTTCACCAATAGTTGTGGAGTTTTACTTTAGATTACTTTACATAATACATCACGGTCAGCATTATTTATTTTACATTTTTTACTTTGTCTTATTTTACGAAACTTATGGACCTGAAATAAACATCTAGAACTGTCCAAATTATCAAAAAGAAAGGCATAATAGAACCCCATTATTTTTACTTAACACATATTGGATTCTGGATTCTTCTCAGGAAACCCTGATCCGATTTGCAGAGGCGCTGAGGTCCAACTCACATGTGCGGACCTTTAGCCTGGCCAACACTCGAGCCGATGATCCCGTGGCTTTGGCCATAGCTAAGATGCTGAGAGAGAACTCATCCATCGTCAGTCTGAATATAGAGTCTAACTATGTGAGTGGGAAGGGGGTAATGGCCCTGGTACAAGCTCTACCAGCAAACCACACCCTGACGGAGCTGCGCTTCCACAACCAAAGACATATATGTGGAGGACAGGTAAACTTTAGCATTTTCAACTATTCTTCTAGTCATTGTGAAGCCAGGATTTTTGATCTATGTGCATATCTATTGTAGGTGGAGATGGAAATGGTCAAGATTTTGAGAGAAAACTACACCTTGATTAAGTTGGGGTACCAGTTCAATCTGCCTGGTCCCAGGATGAGTATGACAGGGATCCTGACGAGAAACCAGGACCGACAGAGGCAGAAGAGACTGGAGGAACAAAGGCAGAAGCAACAGGGTCAACAGGGGGTGGCCGAGGGGGCTGTGAACCCTCGCACTACTGCTCTGGTATGTACATAGTTTGACTTAAAACTGCACATACCTGAACTGTTCAAGAGTTAGCTTTTAATATTTTGAACTACAAAAATCAAAATAGCCATGAATAAGATCATGAAATGTTTTGACATTTTTAAACAAAACATCAGCCCTGTTACATTATTTATATCGGCAAAAACAGCGTGTCGCCGATATTATGGAATCACGTCGGTGCGCGCCCGCGTCCGCAGATCCTAGCTGTGAACGCGATAATTCAAAAACTAATTGTCGGATCATTTTCAACATTTGCACACAGGTGCATACCATAAAGACGCAGAACTGTATCGATTTGGGTACTTCTTTGATAAATATTAATTAAGTAATTAATTATTAACGGGCCAAAATTGTGAACACAATAACTCAAAAAGTCTTTGCTGGATCTTTTTCAACTGTTGCACACAGGTACATATCATGAAGATGCAGAACTGGATTGAGTTTGGTACATCTTTGAT
>JAVQKC010029481.1:0-16248 GCA_036025475.1 Philypnodon macrostomus | reverse complement strand
CTAAACCAGGTCTAAACTAGGTCTAAACCAGGACTAAACCAGGTCCTAACTAGGTCTAAATCCGGACTAAACCAGGTCTAAACTAGGTCTAAATCTGAACTAAACCAGGTCTAAATCAGGACTAAACCAGGTCTAAACTAGGTCTAAACCAGGACTGAACCAGATCTAAACTAGGTCTAAATCAGGACTAAACCAGGTCTAAACTAGGTCTAAATCAGGACTAAACCAGGACTAAACCAGGTCTAAACTAGTTCTAAATCTGGACTAAACCAGGTCTAAACTAGGTCTAAATCTGGACTAAACCAGGTCTAAATCCGGACTAAACCAGGTCTAAACTAGGTCTAAGTCTGGACTAAACCAGGTCTAAATCCGGACTAAACCAGGTCTAAACTAGGTCTATATCTGGACTAAACCAGGTCTAAACTAGGTCTAAATCTGGACTAAACCAGGTCTAAATCAGGACTAAACCAGGTCTAAACTAGGTCTAAGTCTGGACTAAACCAGGTCTAAATCAGGACTAAACCAGGTCTAAACTAGGTCTAAGTCTGGACTAAACCAGGACTAAACCAGGTCTAAACTAGGTCTTTTCAAAGACTATTGTAAACTGTGTGTCTGGGCCCATAAAAGAGCCTTCATTTTACTAACACTAAAACCGTCTAAAATAATATACCACTCTGGAAATAATTGATTCTTGGTCTAAAGCCTGGGGACGTCCCTGTTTCTGGTGGCTGAGCGGGCAGAGGCGTTGGAGCAGAGATGTATTTTTACGGAGATGTTTATTTGTAGGACTGTGAAACCAAGCCGGGCTGTATATCTACATCCCTCTATGTGCTCTGCCATCTGTTGAGGTCCCTCACACTGTCAGTGAGACGCAGCTCCAGAGCCTTGGCTCCACACACCGGGACATTTTGCAATGACAGAACAGTTCTGCAGATTCATTGCAGCTGGTGTCATCTTGTGCCTCTTAAAACTGTGTTAATAAATTACAGCCATAGTGGATAAAACTGTAATAACATAATACAGACATGTAACATACTACGGTTACTAAAACACATACAAAACAACCCTGCATTAGCCCTGCCTCAGCTAATAAAATACTATAGCAGTGGTAAATGGTAAAACATATAATATTAAGTAATATATTAGAAACGCATCATTAACAATAAAAATAGGCTTCTTTTAACTGTGTAGTTGTTTTTCTAAAAGTTCAACAGGCCACAGAAACTACTAGCATTAGCTAACATGTAGACACTGGGCCTATGTGCAGAAGCTCGTTTGGCTTTTCCTTCTTCATTAGAGATTTGTTTTTAGCCATGTAATCATTGTAACTGAGAGGCTAATGCATGTTATTTGTTACATCATTACATGTCTGTTAACATGAGCTCTACCTCAGTGCAGGTTTAAACTCGGCCTCCAGGAAACCTGGCGCTGGACAGAGGTCACTCACTCAATTATGGCGTCTGTTTTTGCTAATTATTAGCATCGAGTGCTAACCTACTTCTCATTTGCTGTAATTCATCCACTTTTGCTCAGAAAACATAAACGTTTGCATAAATAGACTGATAAGCGTTGTCTATATTTAAACGCCTTGTTTTGTCTGTACAGTGTTTTACAGTAGCGGATGTTAGTTCACCTGTGTTTTTTACAGTTAATGGCACACCTGGTGCTACGGGTCTCCATGGCAACAGCACTTCTCTGGGGCTGCTTCACACGGCTAATAATAGACGCATTTTGTGTTTGTTACTTTTACTTTTAAACTGTTATGGTGAAGATTATTTGTTTAAATGTATTCTGGATTATCTTCCATTAAATAGGCTGCATGAATATTTGTGAGTTTGTATGTTTGATCATTGTTGAGCACATTATTTACTTGTGTTTTCTTGAACTGAAGTCTAGGGAGGGTGAATTATATTTAGACCTTCGCAATCAGGGGTAACTGAAAGACAACACTGAGAAAGTTCCACGGCCTAAAATATCTGCACACACAGCTTCCAGCAGGACTGAAGTGCCAGGTGCGGCACAGCTCAGGCACAGCTCAGGCACAGCCTCATTCTGGACTGATTTAGAGCTCAGATATACATACAGTATTCACATCACAACATAAAGGCCATGAATGACACATTCACGTTAATCTCCCACAACAGTAGCGTATTTATCTCTGTGCGTAATTACGCACAGCGCACACATCTCCAAGCCCACTGACAAACCTACCTTCCTTTGCTGTTTCTCCCAGGCGGGGTCCAGCAGCAGGTCCCTGTCCCAGTCATCCTCTTGGGTCATGTAGGCCTCTTCATGGTGGATAGTGTAGGAGTTGCTGTATGTGATTTGGGTTTCTACAGCTGTCATCGTGCCGCCTCTTTCAGGACCGCTCGCGCCCCCCTCAGTTTAGAATAAAACAATGATAATCAGCAAAAGAACTGACGACTTCGCCTTCAGACGAGGGGGAGAGTTGGGGCTGCAGAGACCAGACTCCACTGGTGCAAGGTGGCTGTGCAGAGGTGGTGCTCCCACTACCCGAAGACCCTGCTGGCCGGTGCTCCTTTCCTGGTCAAAAGTGACACACGTGACCGCACCCCAATAAGTATGAAGACTGACAGCATGGGTATCGGGTTCTGACCCTAAAAAGGTGTAAAAGGCGTGGTGCAGTGAAATGGGCAGGGGTCGGGAGGCCTGTGAGTGGCGCACAGACACGTCCATTACGCCCCTTTGCACCATAGATGTTTTTATGGCCTGTGCCGTGCACCTGTCGCTGTTAGTGACCCTCAAAAGCAAAACCCAGCCCTGGGCCATTTGTGATGGTTTTGGTCAGAAATCCGGGTCTAAATACATGTTTTACATAAAAGAGGAGGGAGCTGTTTTAAACCATAAGCTTTAAAACTATAGAATAACAACATTAATCTATAGTTGTTATTAAAGTGTCTGCAAATCCAAAGACATAGTGTAATATATCCCAGAATCCAATCACATTGTGTATTCATTTCAACATCTTTATGTATTTGCATCATAGCTGTTTACATGCACTAAAATGTGATTTATGAAACAGCAATTTGTACTTTTGCCACCAGATGTCCCCCAAAACCCCCAAACCCCCATCCCACCTTTAATACAAACAATAACGATTCATATAATAATAGTAATACACAACATTGAATACAAGCTATTGTAAATCTACACATGAATGAAACATGTCTAGACAAACTACTGGGAGTAAAAAATTAATTTTATTTATGTTTTGCATGCAGACAATTCAGGAATACAACTTAAAGTCCATTATATACTGTAATAGGCATACAATATAACGTATCAAGATTTGTCATTCACAGTAAATATTTTGCTGGAAGAAGTCTTTGAAATTATTTCATCCTCTGAAATCACATTCTTACAGACACTTGTGTCTTTGGAAACTACACAATTTTAATTAAGCGGCCATTAAAATGTAACTACACTTTGCTTGTTCTATTAACCCACTTGAGAAGGTTAGTTACTGTGTGGAAATGAAGGTACCATATTGTTTTACAGACTGGTTATCAGTATACATCACGCTGCTGACTGCTTCTTCACAACTATAGTAGAAGTATAGTGGACAATAAACTAAAATAAAGGAGGTATTTGCTGGCTATTGAACATATCTGACCAATTGGTATTCACACATTATATCTGAAAAGGCAGAAACACAACAGACAGTAGTATCTAAAAATGACTGTATCACAATCTTAAATAAACATTAAGACCTGTATGTACAAATGCAGGACTGTACTGAGCATGTGTGAACATTGATACTGTCAATTATAAATGAGGTATTGTCTACTACTGCTGGTGTCCCCTATATCAGCAGAGTCTATTCAAGTTGTGCTAAAAAGATTATACTGGTCACATTGGTTACTAAACTTCATAAATACAAGGCAATATGGTCTATTATGAGTTGTGCTAAAACATGAATGATCTATACATTTCTACTAATCTAGCCCAAAAAAATTGACTACTGCAGTGGTTCTCAAGTACCATTTTATCTGGCTAAACCAGATTTCAACCAGGTCTAATCAAGGACTAAAGTAGGTCTAAACAAGGATTAGACAAGGACTAGACAAGGTTCACAACTAGTCTAACTCAGAACCAGGACTAGTCTAAACCAGGATTTAACCACAGGTCTAAAAAGACATAAAAAGGCCTAATTGAACACTAAACCAGGACAATCAATGATCAAATGAACTTCCATAGACATAAACAACAAATATTCCTGTGTACCACTAAAAAAAAAAAGCCCATAAAAATACTAGCTGTGCATTTCAAAGCATCTGGGCTAGTATAGACAGTTTTCAGTTTCTTCCAGAACACAGGGGGAGGAGGGGAGGTGGTGCAGTCAGAGGGTGCGTGTGCTGTGAATTCAGAGCAGGGAGGAGTGGCTGCATTCACCCGAGCAACAAGGAACACCCCGAGCATCTGAACTGAAGTGAGCTTTGGTGAAGAGGAGGCGATAGACGTGAGGTGGGTTTAAGGGGGATACATTTTAGCACAGAGCAGCTTGATCTATGAGGCCAGGAGTGAAGCCTTTAATCAACTCAGGCTTAGAGGGAAATGAACTATGGCTGGAAGGAAAGTTTAATAAGGGTATCCAAGTGTGGACTACCCTCTACTGCATTGCGGATGGAGCCATGTAATTCGGGCAGATGTGTTTTGATGCAACATTCAGGTATACTATTAAGGCCTAATATGCAGCCCATATGCACTATATTCTGTCATATTTAAGAGTCAGCAGTTTTAGCTAGTTTGCGTCATCTGTAACCGGTTCACCATTGTTACTTTCTCTGAGCATTTTTGATAGATACTGACCACAGTAAAGAGATGTGTTATTCATTATTGCGGTTTGGTTGTAATGTTAAGCCGGATTGGTGTACTTGACTGATAAGGTCCCTCAAATTCAAAAAAGGGTTAGATCTACTGTCCCCTTATAATAAAATTAATACATTCATTCTTCTTCAGTTTGTAGGGGAAAGTACTTTGTTTGTGCCACCAAAGCAGAACTCTGAATACAGATTGTATGGGATAATGTCTCTGTCTCAGCAACAGACTTGACTAAGGACAGGGGAGATGCTGTGTGGTACTTTCTGTAAAGCCCTTTGAAGTGACTGTTGTGATACTGGGCTAGTGTCTGTACTTGGCTGCATCAGAAAGGTCTCAAATGTACACTGGTGACTTGTATGACTGGCACACGCACAAAGACATGATATATTAACTACTGTGCAAATGTTTTAGACAAATTGATCATAACTATCTTCACCTGGTGTAGCTCCACAAACCTGATCTCAACATCACCGAGTCTGTCTGGGATTAGCTGAAGAGACAGAGACAGAAAGATGCCTACAACCACTGATAAAACTTACCTTGTCTAAAAGTATCATTTGATATTATTCATCAGATATTCAACTGTTTATGGAGTTTATAAACTAAAAAATGAACCAAATAAATGTAATATTTTTAAAGCTTTTCCTAAGAGCATTAGCTTCAAACATTTGCACAGGACTATACAGAAGATGAAACCTCTAACAGCCAATGGCAGCTGGTTTAGCAAAGCCACATGTCCAAAAGTCTCTGTGATAATAGCTTTGTTCAGCCACAACACATACTGTACACTGTCCATTGGCACGTCCAGATTACTAAAGTAAACCAGAGTCATCCGATTATTTTTTTTATGGTGGTGGTTCTGGGAAGACGAGTCCTAGGTGGCAAACGGCGGTATCGGCGAAACATAATAATACCAAAGCGCAGTAAGTGATCGGCGAAAGAGGCAGAGGCGCATCAGGGACAGTGAGGCGGGGTCGAGGGTCAAAGGTCGAGGGGTTGAAGGGTGAGGAGGAGGAGAGGGCGGCGAAGACGGCGGTGGACAGGAGGGAAGGGTGGAGTCTGCTGTCCGCCAAGCCTCAAACACCAACCAGAGAAGCAACAACCATGCTCTGGCCACGTGCAGTTGTGTTCATAGATTTGCATTGTGGTCCCAAAAATCACAGGATAGGCTCCACCTTAATGCCCCAAAGGAAAGCAACATCAATCTATAAGCTCTAAGCCTTTTCTCATATAACAAACTGTGCTTTTGACTCTAGTTTTCTTATTGATCATTATAGCTCAGTCAAGTGGCACCTCAGCTGGCAGTTCAATTCCCACTAAGACATTCTGTAGGGCCATTGCTTAAATCAGGAATTAGTGTAATTGATTGACTCAATATGTAAAGGATAAAGGATGTAAATGTATGAACACAACTCGATCACTGACACTCCATATCTCACCGGGACAATAACGTGAGAAAGAGAGGGCACAGTTCGCTGATGTGAGACAAAAACAGGAGTCTTCCCACCCCACCTCAGCCTGCCCAGCCTGGCACCCCCCCCACCATCGATAGGCCTGATTCGAGCAGAGGCAGTTATACAGAGCAGGGAGGAAGAGGAGGAGGAAGAAGGTGGTGATGGCGCAGGAAGGGAAGGCACAGTCAAAAGGGCGGCAGGTGAGGGGTAGAGGTGAAGTCAGTGCTTTTTGTTTTGTTTTGATTTACCTTGAAGGCCGAAGAGAGAGAGCGAGACTGCACCGCGCTCCATGGATCACGCTGCCACGCTCACGCACGGTTCCCGATGGTGGCACCTATTTCAGTTGAGATAGTTAGTCAGATCCGGACTTTCTATTTGGACTTTTTTTGTTTTCTTTTTGTTTGTGCGGCAGAGTATAATATCACACATGCAAGTGGAGGTCTAAAGAGACACAGACACACGGAAAATGGGGAGATTTTGGTGCAAAGAAGAAGGGATAGACCATACCACACTGAAACAAATGAATATCTAGATTAGTAAAAATGACTTCAATATTAATCTTGATTTGAGTAGTTTATTCTCGAAAGTGACTAGAACTATCTGGATTTCTTACTGCCAGTGGAATAAGAACTTGAAATATGACAAAAGAAAATATTATTTCATTGGCAGATAATCTTGAAATATGAAAAAAAAAACTGTCAGAATTACATTGAAACATGTCAAGTAAATAAATCCAAATTACTTAAATCAAGATCAATATTCTGAATTCAAGTCATTTTAACTAATACAGACATTAATTTTTGCAGTGCAGACTAGACCCAGGAATATAAGCCCCTTTGACAGAAACAGCACTGCTCCACAGATCAAAATGTAGCCATTCCATCTGTACGCCTCTCCCCAGCTCATCACCAAATTGCTTTTCTGCATTCAAATGACTTAGAAAATAGGAAAATTGAGTTGAGTTTTAGGGAAGCTGGAGAGAGATAGGAGCACCGCCCCGCACTTACCCCAACCAAAGTGAGCAAAGCTGGGGAGGGGCAGCATCTACACCTGTCTCCCCCTGGATCCCCAGTCAAAATGGTCTGGTGGTCATTTTTACTCAAGAGAAACAGATAGTGGAGAAGAATATAAACAGGAAGGAAGAAAGGGGAAATGTCCAAACCCTTTCTTTTACCACAGTAGTCAGCCAAACATTCTTTATTTTTCTCATATGAATAATTAAGAGTATACATATTCTCATAAAAAGCATGCCGAATTTTCCTAAAAAAAAAAAAAAATCTCTAAATGAATTTACGGTCTTAAACATGGCAAACAAGACATTTCGCAAACCACATATTTCTACAAAGGATGCAACTGGTATGTGTTTGTATATTTACGACACACAAAGATTACACTGCGAGATGCAAAAGTCACTTAGCCACTAAAAAAAAATAAACAACAAGGGGAGAAAGAAGGGGGTAACGGCAAAGGGTCCGTGTGCATCAGACCACTGTCAAAGAGTCTTGCAAAAAAAACCCCCAATCTCCATTTTAAAACATTAACAGCATGGAGAGCTCGACGAGTGAGATTTGCCACCGTGAAAATGTAATAATAGTGATTTTTTTTCTTTTTTAAGTGTGGCAAAACTCATTGGTCTGATATTTTTGCAACTACAATTTGAAGCAAGTCTGATAAAGGAGGATACTTAGAGAGTGACTAAAAGACACTGCCCCATCTCTCACTTCATTGGTGCTATCACTGTAGTTCGCTCATAATTATGAACCATTAAGGCCCATGTTGTGGCTTTTAAAACCCTAAAAACATAAGTGCAAGTCCATACAAGAACGCTCTTGTACCCTCTTTTGTTGAAATGATTAAAAAGTTTAAAAAGAAAGCACTTAAAAATGGGAGATGCCTCCACGTAATGCACTTCATTCAAAGCTTATAGGCACAAAGTTCATCTCACACCATTGTAAACAGCTCATTCAGGAGTCAGACAAGGGCTTTGTGTTACTTACAAAGGATGCCCAAAGTTGACTTGTAAACTACACTAAAAACAAATAAACATGTACTATTTTTTAAAAAAGGCCTCTGAAAATGTAGGACTCGATACAGGATATATATATATATATACATAGTCATTGTCCTCCCGAACTAAACCACTGACTCCGCACCTTTAGAGGGCGCAGAAGTGCTGACTGGGTAAAAGTATGGAGTAAAACACAACACATACTGAAATGTACTGTCAGAGGTAGGCAGCTGTAGTGACGCGAGCTGAAGCAGTGTCTTTCAGTAAAAGGAGGGAGAGGGTTTGGAGAAGAGGGAGGAGCGGTCATACAGTACAGTACGGTTTAACGTGTGCTTCACTGTTTGTGCACTGCAAAAGTCAGAGGGCTCACATCCAGCTCTCAATCAGTCAGACTACAGCAACTTTACATTCAACACAAACACCTTCCCCAAAGTGACAGCCATGGTTCTGTTGGCCACAGCACAGTGCAGCCCGGGTACAGCTCACAACTCCCATCTGGATACACAATAAATATAAACCACTCAACATAAGGCAAAAAGGCTGCAACATAGCTGCCCTAACTGATTATCTAGGCCTAAAGAGAATGGCTGAAGGATTGTTTTGAAGTTTGGCCCTAGAAAATCATATCTGGGTTGCAGAAAAAAAGGCAATGAATCGACTGACAGGTCAGTCTAATACTGGCACGAGTGTGGGACTGGCACAATTAAAGTAAAATAAAGAATGCCCATAAAACAGACAGGAGTCTTCTTCTGTGGCCGCACTGTGTATCTGCGAACAGAACCAGCTCTAGCCCTCTTAAAGCAGGTTAATACAAGCCCCAGGTTTAAACCCACCCACCACACTGGAGCCCCCCACACACATCCACATTCACACGTACAGCTGCTGTGGGGTTGGTGAGAGGGGCAGAGGTGAGGTTTGGGAGAGGGACTGTGTACGACTATCGGAAGGGGGGCTCAGGCGTGTGAAGGGAGAGTTCGGGGCGACGGAGGATGGCCTCCTTGCGCGTGGGCGGCGGCAACGGCGGCTCATACACCCTGGGCGCAGCCATGGCTGCTGCCACAGCCGCAGCGGTGGGGATCACTGGCCTGAGAGCGTCCAGCGCGGTCACAGACTGAGCAGTCATCGCGGGGACAGCAGACATCGCCTGAAGAGCAGCTACAGCTCCAGGAGGATAGTACTGGAACTGAGGGTACTGCTGCAGCTGCTGGTAGTACTCCGCATAGTATCTACAGAGAGAAGGCAGGAGATTGAAACAATAGGCTTATAGACTAGGATACAGTAACAAATATTCATGGAAGAAGTTACGTATGAAAAATAAGTAGGCATAAGTAAACCAGATTCCTGACGTCAAATGCGTCATTTATAATATAACATAAAACTCTACATTGTTTGCACCTTGCCATGGGGTCCTCGACTGCCTCCACTGCCTCCTCAGCAGCGCGACCGGCTGGAGTGGGCAGTAGTGGTCTTCGAGGCTTAGCCCTCTGGTAGATGAAGGGTTTGAGGACTGGGTCTGGGAGCAGAGGGGCAGACCTCCTCAGGGGGCTGCGGTCCCGCTCTCCAGACTTAGCCACAGCAGCGGCCGCGGCCGCCACAACTGCCGTCTGCTGTTCGGCCACGACCTGCTGCCCCTGGGCGAAGTAGTGTGCCTGCCGGGCTGCTTCGAATAAGGCTGCGGTGGGGTCCGCTCCCATGGCACTAATGTGCGCGTATGCTGGTGCGGCTGCGCTGTAGATAGCTTGAGCCATAGTGTAGGTGGGGTTCGCTGCAGTTGGCATCTCTAACCCGTGGGCAGCGGTCAGGTAGACAGGGCCGTTGGCCATTGTGGGGGTGTAAACAGGAGTACTGTAAGCAGCAGCGGCCGCTGCCGCAGCAGCAGCGGCAGGTGTAGCAGCCATCTGCCCGTAGATGTTGGGGGTCACTGAGCTGTAGACCTGGGTAGCACCAGATGTCAGAGCCGCCTGGTTGGCAACTGTACCATAAAGCTGACTGGCAACATTAGCACCGTAGACCTGGGTGGCGAGTGCGCCGTACACCGCCTGGTTCACCGGGTTTCCGTCAGTGCGTGTCCCTGTGGTGATGCCGGTGAGTGCTGCGTAGGTGGGGTCAAAGGAGGAGGTGTTGTAGACAGAGTTGTGCACACTTTGTTGGACCTGAAGAGGCAGACCTGCAGCAGCAGCGGCCGCCGCAGCCAGAACCGCAGCCTGGCTCTGATACTGCTCGAGAGAGGGCTTCCCCACGGGACACTCTCCAGCGTAATGTCCCTGTTTACCACAGTTCACACACGGGATCTTCCCTGTGGGCGCCTGTTTACTGGGCTGGACCTTGGACAGCTCCACAGACAAAGGGCGACCCTTAAAAGAGGTGCCATGGAGAGCCTCTATGGCCTGAAGAGCATCCTCCTTGTTCTCCATGTGGACAAAGGCGTAACCTGTGGAAGAAGCCTTATAAGGTTAATTAAGACCTTATAATTAACAACAGAAATAACTGCCTGTGAGCACAATACTATTGTACAAAAAAGTAATGCCTAATATATTCTACAACGATACATTCTACAGTTACATATTGAAATGAGAAATTAGACCAAAGTATTGTGCATTCTTTCTGCTTAAACATTAAACACAAAGGATTGTATGATTTTGTTCATGTTCACCTTTGACTTTGTCACATTCGAGCACCTTCCCAAACGTCTGGAAGAGCTGCTGTAGGTCCTCAGTGGTACACATGCCACTGAGATTACCCACAAACACTTTGGTCGAGTGCAGAGGCCTGCCCCTCGATTCCTCCACCACCAGGTTCCTGCCTCTAAACTCCCGTCCATTGAGCTCTCTGATGGCTCTGTCTGCTGCTCCCTCGCCCTGTAAGTGCACAAAGGCGAACTGTCGCAGCACACTGCAGCTCACCACTTGTCCGTACGGTTCAAAGATGGCCGACAGCTCTTCTTGTGTCGTGTCCAACGCCAAGTTGCCCACGAAGAGCTTCACTGTGTGGCTCTTGTCCATGGCACTGTAAAGAAGAAACCCAGACATGTTATTAAGAGATAAGTCCAAGAGGTAAGTACAGGGTATCACATGTTAAACACCACCGCTCAGAAACCACACCTTTGAGAGTTTACAACGGTTCGGCAAAAGGACGAGGTTGTGCAACTGTCGTCTGGTCCCTGCTGATTAGAAAAGGACTTTGTATGGTCTAATATAAGCTCAGATTGGCCTATTACATTGTATAAACAGGGCCTTATGTTATTACTAAAGGACATGGATTGGTAACTACAAAAGTATTATTTGCTTATCTAGTGCGTTTGGCTATTGCATCATATGAGCACCAGTTCTATCTTATTACATAAGGACTTTGCCTGTTCTCATGTACTCATAACAGCAAACATGTATAACTACTAACTAATAGATCATCCTGTGTATTGGGGTGTTTCACTGTAAAATGCACTATAGCAGTCTTCATTTGTTTAATACTATTTTGTCTTGAGTTAAAGCTTGCACAGCCCAATGCACAACATCTGGGGACATTGTGTACTGTCTATACTAAATCAAAAAATGTACCATTAAAAACGCTTTACTACACATTCATAGGTACTCAAAGGGTCTACATGTGAGGTTGCTGCCCCGGGTTTGGTCAACGACACCTTGTCTCTTCTTGAACAACCTTTATGGCAGCTGTAAATCAAAGGGCAAAGAGGAACGTGACACCAGAGAATGACATTTCTATTTTTTGGTTTCGACTCCCAAGCAAGCAGCTGCGGCACCGCCAATGCACGCCCTGTATATTCGCGGTGGTCCGTTTTTGTCGTTTACTGTACCCCCGTGTATTATTCCATATAGCTGCGGCATTAGTCAAGGGTCCATGGCATTCCCAAAGTGCACGGGGTTTGATGACGCAGCATTACGTTGAGTCACATTTTTGTCTCTGGGCAATTTTCAGTCATTGTTAAACACACACACCGTATTTCCTAACTGCATTGACGCGTTTATGTGAATAGCGAGAACGGGGAGGGGGGGTGATGTTTAGTAGCGTTGTGCTGGTGATTTCGCTGAAAACAAAATATGCTGTATAAAGCATAGTTAAAAACGATATTCTTGTCGCGTGACGGTGCGTGCGACGTACGCCAACAATAGCGGATCGATACAGCGAACGAGCAGACAATCACATTTTTGCGCAGAGCAGTGGATACAGTGTGGCACATACAGGGTCCGGGAGAACTACGGGAACAAAGCGAAAACGCAACCGAAACGGGTCGCACGCAAAGCGGATCGGGTTGACAATCCTATCCGCAAATTACAGTTAGTTTAGCAAAGCAGAGAATGCGGTAAAAATAAGAAAATCTACCATCTTACCTAGACGTTGCTGTATTTCAAAATGGTAGCGCCTGCTTCCGTTTGGACGTCGGGCATTCTGGTGGAGAGGAGGCGGCGGCGGCGGCGGGGGGAGGGCTGCCGCTCACTGGAGGATGCTCCTGTAGCTGTACCCCCCTCGCAAAAGTACAACATGGAGCAACTCAAGCGTACAACTCGCTACAATGGCTCAAATATTTATACTGCAATCTGTGAACGGGTATAATGGAGAGTGGTGGTGGTGGTGGTTGGACTAGGCAGCATGTGTTTGGCAGGTGGGTTTTATGGTGTGTTGTCCCACCAAGAGCACAATGAATGTAAAAGTATCCCCTTTGAGTTCCACATGACTGACTTGCAAGCTAAATGTCAGACAGGTCAAGGCAAGCTGGGGAAAGGAATGACTAGTCTGATGCTTACGGACGACACGTATTTTCTAGATTCTTTGGCAATATGGGGTTGCCTTGACAGAAGAAATACAAATCAATTCACTGACAATTAATCACACTGGTTTTAATCAAAAGGAATGTTCACGTTCTGAGGTCAGATACAGACAGGACACGGACAATGTGGGCATAATCTTATTCAATATCACAATCATGACAGACTAGACCAACTGTTATCAAACTGTGGTGTGGGTATCCTTTTGGTAGGGCTTAATTTGGACTTAAAGCTGGTTTAGACATGGTATAGTCCTGGCTTTTAAACCATGTTTAGACTAGTCCCCGACTCCCAGTTTAGTTCAATAAAATAGTACTTGGTGTGAAGAGTAGACCTTCATAATTGTGCATTACTATGTACCCGATGGCCCAAACAACATTGAATGCTTTTGACACAAAGTCTTGACGAACTCTACCCTGATGCCCCCCCCCTCCTCACTTACACTGACCCCTGAAGCCCACTCCTGCGCTTCCCCCAGTCACTCATACCACCTTATGGATTTATAATGAAAGGGAAGGGGCCCTGGCTTACCTGAGACTGACACACGTCCTCCACTTTATTAACCTCTGTCTGTGCTGCTGTCTAGACCTGGTTTGTGTGATCTCCCTTAAACTGTCATCAAAGCCTGGATAGATACACAATCAAACAGGATAGTCAGAATTTTTAGAATGTGGCTCATCCTTTGTCTAGCGAATCTATGAGCAGCACCACACCAAATCTAAACGTGTGGCTGAGAGTTCATTTTTACACCAAATATGCTGTTCAGAAATGACCCATATTTGGTTGACTGGACCACAACTAAGTGCTTATTAAGTCAAGAAGCATTCATGAACCAAACGCCTGTAAATGAATGGTTTCTTCAAGTTTTAGACAGATACATAACAGCCTCTACGGGTTCTCATTAGGGACCCTAGTGCAGTTTTTTATAGTCTGGGTTAATGCTGCTTTCAAGTGGTGTGGGGTTTTCCGTACATACCGGTTTCTGACGAGTCGTCTGATCGAGTAAAGATAAATCAAACACGAACTGCCCGAGATCCCGAGTCACTGAATATTTTAAGTTTATTGTGAATCAAAATAATCAATTTAGGTGATTTGGGAGAGTCTCAGAAACTACAGTATAATAATATTTATTTGACGTTTGATAATAAGAGTAATGTATATTTTATGCTATCTTTAAACCTCTTATTTAGCTAAAAATAAATTATTTACTTTAGCTCTTCAGCATCATTTAGTTCTGGTAAACAACTTTAAATGTATTTTTCTCCATCATCAGAAACCACAAACGTATCAGGCAGTTGGGACTACAATTAGTTTACTATATTGAACTACAGTTTGACATTTCCGGATCCCGCAAAAGGACGTGAACGTACGCAAGTCGGGTAAAGGAGTTGCGATCTCGTAGAAAACTACCACAAACTACCACAAACTACCACAAACTACCACCCGAACTGTCCGACATGCACTTGAAAGCAGCATAAGACCTGGTTTAGACCCTGTTAAGCCCTGACCTGTTAAAACAAATAAAGTCTCAGTCCAGTTTCTGTCCTGCTTACTCCTGGGTTAGTCAGATCAGTGGGCCCATCCAACACTCATCATGGCTCCTGCCTGCTTCTTCAAACTGCCGACAATTACCTATTTATCCAAGCCACAGATTAAAAGCCTGTGGAAGGATTGTCGTCTGCAGCATTTGAAGATGATGAACGATTGTGCCTGGCTCAACTGAACTGTTCTATAAACGACAGTGTATATCTGTGGACGAGGCAGAGGTAGGTTTAACTAATTCGCTAACTGATTTAATCTCTTTCAGTGCTAGTGAATTATTGAAAGGACACTTGCTGTGAGAAGCTGTTCTCAGTCTTGTAACATAACGGTCTGTGGTGTGCCTCTGTGTCACCCCAGGCCCTCTGTCAACAAAGATCTTCTTCATTTTTCTTCCAGCTCGAGCGTCGTGTTCACAGGTGAGCGGCAGGTGTCTCCATGTTGACCTTGCTGCGACCTGTTCCGGCGATGGGTCGGTCCCTCTCCTCCCACAGGGTCACGCCGTCACACGCACAGATCTTCTTGGGGTTTTCAAAGAGGGAAGCGGATCGAGCAATGATGCCACAAGCCAGCCTTCAATAAAAAACATTCGCAAGAATTTTTACATATATTTTACAATTTGAAATAGAATTTTTAATTTAATCTTTTGTAAACTTAGGTAAAAGACCATTCATTATGAAGATTGTTATCCCGTATATGGGCTACTTTTATATACATATTTTATAGTAGATGCTTCATTGAGTTGATCTTTTATGGTGCAATTTCCTGTGTGCCATTTGTCAATTGCAATAAACATGATCTTGATGATATTGTATAACCTCTCACCAATTAATATACATTCATGATTTATTATACTGTATATAATGTTTTCAGAGCATAAAATTATGTGTTGATGTGAATGTGTCAAATTACAAAAGATGCAGAGGTGGCACTACCATTAGGCAAAGGTAGGCAGCTTCTTAGGGCCCCAAGCTTTCAGGGACCCCATAAATGAAGTCTAATATAAATATGTCTTTTACAAAGTCAATACGCCTCACCAGTTTCAACTTTACTCTGTACGGTTTATATATTCAAATTGGTGTGGACCGGTAGGTAGGACTTCAAACGTGCCAAATAAAGAGGCCCCCCTGCCCATGTTCGCCTTGAGCCCCCAAATCGCTAAATCCGCCAGTGAAAAGATGCTTTTACAAATACAGCATATACGTACCGCTATGTAATTAAAATAGGTCTGAGATAAGTCTATCTCAATTTATCCAAACTTTTATACCATTCATGACCCACCTTTCTCCGGAGTTTCCGGTTAGTTTGGACAAAGGATGACCGCCTCGACCCAAATCATCTTCTCCTGCGTCAACAACTAGCGAACGACCAATGATATCCCACACCTAAAGCACAGACAAAAAGCAAAGATACAGTACAGGCATCACAACTATGCATTAACACATGTGGAAATATGTACTTAACAAAAAAGTGTCAAACAACTGAAAATACGCCTTATTTTCTAGTTTCTTCAAAGTTTTTGCTCTGATTACTGCTTTGTACACTCTCTGCATTCTCTTGATGAGCTTCAAGAGGTAGTCACCTGAAATGGTCTTCACTTCACAGGTGTGCCCTGTCAGGGTTA
>JAVQKC010029475.1:0-12434 GCA_036025475.1 Philypnodon macrostomus | reverse complement strand
GTGATGCGGTCGTTGTACCGGTCTGTCATGGTGAAGAAGGAGCTGAGCTGAAAGGCGAAGCTCTCGATTTACCGGTCAATCTACGTTCCGACTCTCACCTATGGTCATGAGCTTTGGGTCATGACCGAAAGGATGAGATCTCAGATGCAAGCGGCCGAAATGAGTTTCCTCCGTAGGGTGGCTGGGCGCTCCCTTAGAGAAAGGGTGAGGAGCTCAGTCACTCGGGAGGAGCTCGGAGTAGAGCCGCTGCTCCTCCACATCAAGAGGAGTCAACTGAGGTTTCACACTAAATCTTTTTTCTTTGGCCCCATTACTCACAGTCTGTCTTCGGATTACGTCCCCTGCTCTTTTAAATACCTCTGCATGATGGTCTTTTTGTGAGTTTTTTTACCTCATTAAAGACTGTTTGGAGCTTTGCATGTGAGAACTCTTCTTGTTGCCATCTTCAGTTTTCCCCAAATAAAGGAAACTTATACAAACTTGACTAAAAATTTCGTAAAACAATGCAAAAAGTCTCCACCACAGCACTGACAGATATATTAGATTTGGAAAAAGGGGACAAACAGAGAACAGTGTCCAAGAGGAAACACGTTTTAATGGCACTAAACTGAACCAGATTTTGGCCCCAGACACTCTTTCCTCTGCTGCAGTCTGTGGCTTTCTCTCATTGTTTTCTATGGGATCACATGATACTCGGGCTCCACTCCACTGCACTGTAATTCGAAACTCAAGTCTGAAAAGTTACATAAAGGAAGCAATGATTCATATCACATGGTGCGTATTGTACATCTGTGAAAAATCAAGCAAAATTAACGAAGACATCTGTGGGTAAATTAAATTGACTTAATGTGTCTGAAAATGTCCAATCTGAGCTTCTAATGCAGTCACTTGTTTAGATACATATTCCTAATAAAGTTTCTTCTGGTGTGGTCTTATACTGCTGGAGCCCATCTGTTTGGACCTATTAAAGTGTAGCCATTTGTGCCATGACTGTGGAAAAAGTAAAGTCTGGATATAATTTTAAAATGCCGGTTTTTGTTTTTCAGATTTTTGACAAGATCACAGAGAATGCCCGCTTCGTGCTGCAAATCGATAATGCCCGCCTGGCTGCTGATGATTTCAAAGTAAAGTAAGTAGATTTTTAACCAAATACTATCTATGCAATTCTTTATTAAATACAGAAAATAGTAATGGACAAACACAAATGGGCAGAGGGGCTGGTGAATGTTCGGGGTGAATGTGGTGTGAGCCATGCTCTCAAATCAACCTCCTGATTCACTACAGGTGTGTGTCTGAATGAGACAAGGGCCTATCAGAGCCTGAGGGCCAGTGACACAGACATTCAACTGTAATAGCTACTGTGTTCATTTTGCTTCAGGGTTTGGTTACTCTTTAGGTGGTTATTTGTGGTATATCACAAAAAGAGGCAGAAGATGTTAGCAGCCGTTACTGGTCCTTAATTGTCCTACACACGTGGACGTTTGGAGGCAAAATTTGTTCACGTGACTGGTTTTAGATGTTTCTTCTGAACGCTAATTTTGTTCAAACAGATATGCTAATTAATTACATATTTCTGAGAGCTTTTTACACTGTATTTTTGTGTATTGAATATTGTGCCATCTGTGACAGGTACGACAATGAGATGGCGATCCGTCAGTCAGTTGAAGCAGACATTGCTGGTTTGAAAAAAGTCATCGACGAGACCAACATGAGCAGAATGAACATCGAGAGTGAGATCGAGGCCGTGAAGGAGGAGCTCGCGTTCCTCAAGAAGAACCATGGCATTGTAAGTTTAATGGAAAACTTGACCAAATAAATACTCCTCACATTGCAACCACACCCCATGCCCTTTAGTTGGGTGGTGACCCTACCAAAAGACGGTCCCACCCAGTATTTGCAGCCTAGGTGATGTTACTGTCAGTCTTGAGAACAGTGAACAAAAAGGACCTCACCAATACATAAATATCAGCCTGAAATTGCTCACTGAGCCTAAAAAATGTTATCCTCAGCATTAAACATTGTGTTAATTTGCCAATATTTATTTGGGTCTTCTGTACTGAACAACATCTACCATTTCTAATTCTGTTCAGTAGTGCCCATGTCTGTGCAGTAAGTGGGATTTAGAATGGTCTTTGGGGGGGCTGTGGTTTAGCTCAGTCGGCGCTCGACCCATGTCCGGAGCTGTTGGTCAGGTCCGGCTCGGCTGGTTTGCTAAGTGTCACTCTCTGTCCTTCTCTGTGGTTTCCTGATGGTCTACTGTCTGAAAAATTGCCAAAAGGCATTTTTTTTAGTTTGTATAGTAATCTACGGGAAAAAAACATGATATAGACTTTTGAGTTCAGTGAAGTTTTTATAAATGAGGATCTGTGTGGGAGTTCTCTGGAATTAAAGGGGGCCACAACAATAGATCAATAGAAAGTCCTCTTCAAAAGTGGTACATTTATATTCATTTCTTCTTTTTACAGGAGGTAATGGAGCTGAGGAACCAGATCTCTCAGTCTGGAGTCCAGGTCGACGTGGACGCTCCCAAAGGCCACGACCTGTCTCAGATCATGGAGGACATGAGAACGAATTATGAGAAGATCGCTGTTAAGAACGCAGAGGACCTCAAACGCTGGCACGAAAACCAGGTATAACTTAAACTGTTGTGGTTCTGGTAAATGAATACAGTCAATTGATACACACATGTTAAATCTGAAATGTATACTTTTTGGTTTGCAGTTAGTTATATAAGGCTTTTAATCTGAATTCAAAAAGTAATTGAATAGCTTAACTAGAAAGCAGGTGGAGAGCACAGACCTCCGCCAAGGCAGCTCATTTTCACGGATCACTCCCATTTAATGTAATCAACTGATTCTTGTGTAATTTCTGACCTTCCCTGAAAATTTCATCCAGATCGGTGCACTACTTTTTGATTAAAGTTGCTAAGAGATGCCTAATCCTGGATCCAGACGGTGATCCGGACCACTCCTCCACAATCTAATCAATAGTTCCTTGTGTTATTCTTGACCTTCCTGAAAAGATTTGATCCAAATCCGTAAAGTTGTTAACAGACAAACACACACTCTCTCAAATGCTACCAAAAACATTACCTCATTGGCGAAGGTAGCAACATCCCACACAAACTTCTGTTATGCTAACCAAACTGTCTTATTATATTCTGGTTCAGTTTTCATCGAATGCCTTGTTTTTGTTTTTTCAGATAGCAGATGTGCAAGTGAAGGTGTCCCAGAACACAGAGGCGTTACAGGGAGCTCAGATGGAGAAGAGCGACTTAATGAGACAGATACAGACACTGGAGATCGAGCTCGCATCACAACAGAGTCTGGTAAGATCGCATTTATTTCATGAAACTCTTACAGGGCCACATTGGCTAACATCTACACACGTTAGACCCTTGCTTTGGGCACAAAGATACTGGAAGGAGGCAAAAGTATTCAAAAGATGGAATATACACAGCTTTGCATTATAGATACAGTCGGCAACAGTGGGGACCATGGGAACGGTCATATAATCCACTTCCAGTCACTCCATGGGGAGAACATACCATTCATTACATCAAATACAGCTGCAAATACAAACTTTATTTATTAAGGACTTCAAAAACAACAAGGTCGGCCACAAGTGCTGTACACAACCTAAAAAAGAGAATAAATCACAATCAAAAATATTAAATACGGAATAGATACAGAATAGATACAGAACAACAAATATAAAAAGTATAAAAGCAAAAGAAAGAAGAAAATATTATATAATATATTTACAAACCTAAATAGGCCAACACAATGGTCCAGCGATCCAAATGAGAGCATTAATTAAACAAATTAGCGATCATTAGCTGCATATTACATGTTAATCTAATGAAAGGAACCAGAGACCACGCCCCCAAATCCAAGGTTCTGCTGACTGTATCTATACCACAGCATAGAAGGAGCTCATACAATGCAGTTTCCTAGGTTCCCCACTTTGCACAATATTTGATAAATGTCTGTAAACAAAACATTAGCTAGACCCCAAAGCTTGTGCAGTTTTAATAAATATAATATTAAATCACCCACACCCTGCCATGCAAGTTCAAGCTTCATCAAACTATCTAATTATTTTTAACAACCTTTCTCTGGCATAATGCTTCTCAAGCTGTGGTACAGGTACAACTAGTAGTACTTTTCTTGTAGAGGGCATTGAAATTGACCTGGTTAAGTGCATTCTGGTTAATACCATGTTTAGACCTGGCTAAATCCTGGTTTAGTCCAGATTTACACTTGCTTTAGTAGTCCTTAGAACTTGTGTAGACCTGGTTTGGTTTAGGCCTAGTTTTGTTTCATTTTTGTACAATCAAACTTAGACTTAACACCTTACCCTTCAACAGAAAGCCTCACTAGAAGAAACCCTCCGTAACACAGAGATGCGTAACAACATGGAGATGGAGAAGTACAACACACTACTCCTTCATCTGGAGGAAGAGCTGACCCACCTCCGAGCAAACATCCAGCAGCAGACGCAAGAGTACGAGGCTCTGCTCAACATCAAGGTCAAACTGGAGGCCGAGATCGGGACATACAAGAACCTTCTAGACGGAGGAGACTTCAAGTGAGTAAGAGACTGACTTACTACTACTGTTACTACTAATACTCCTAGATCTACTACAGTTACAACTTATAATATTACTAATGCCATTATTACTACTACTGCTATATATATATACAGGGCGGACACACCAGATGGAGATGTCTTCACGTGAGTTAGCGTCTGTGTGTTAGTGTGTACTTTTACAGCTACTTCTACTGCTGCTATCGCTAGTCTATTACTACTAGTTCACATTTATTTCATTGTTTAACGTGTTTGTAATAATGGAAAAATACAAAGGCTGCACCAATCTATCGGCTCGACACGGTTGACTGATATCAGTATTGGCCGATTGCTATGGTGATGTCATACCCTCAGATGGGCACATTTTAATTAAGATGGGGGGGGCAGGAGAATGTTGTTAATCGGTAGAGTTTGTGTGTGGTTGGACAGATACAGGAGGGTAATGGACCTGGTCACTAATAAAAAATGATCAGATTCAACATTTGTGGATTTTGGGGGGGGGGTTAAAATCCCATAGAGTTAATACAGAATTCTGGTCCCTGCCCCCCATCTGAGGGTATGACATAATCACATTCTAGAACCTGAAGCCCAGCAATACACAAGAAAACATCACTTTTAAGCAGAACATGTTATCAGTAAAATATCAGTAAGTATCAGAATGATTATCAGCCAAACTGGTAATTGAAATGATGGTATCGGTGCGTGCCTACAAAAGCTATTATTCCAGTGCACTTATTGAAGGTTGAGTGTACTGAAGTAGTGTTTTTGTGAACGTGAAATCTACTTCTGTGTGTATTATTTCTACTTCACATTTTCTGCTTCCACTGCTTCTATTACTGCTCTGCAAAACCATTCACGTCGTCGAATAAACGCCCGAAAATACCAATGTATGTCTTTATAAAGAACCCAGTTATACCTTCCATCTCTGGTAATGGATTATTAATATCATATTTTCAATTAATCATTTGATCTTGTTTTATGCAGGCTTCAGGATGCACTCAACGAGCTGGCCGCCTCGAGCTGAAATGTAAAATCTAATTAAAAAAACACAGCCATGAAGAAACCACTGCCCTCGTGAAGAAACCATTTCAAAATACCACTCTGACCAGAATAAAGATGATTTCTTGATCTTAGTGTTCTGTTTTACTGGTATTTTTATTAATGTGAAAATTAGGCACCATGTTTTCTGATTATAATAGTTAGATAATGAACCAGAAATAATAAATATGGATTAGATCAACATTATATATTGATAAGTTGTAATAAAAAGTACACAATCTAGCTCAAGTGACTGAAACAAATCAAGATTTGCAACTATACTTTTAGTAGTATGTCATTTTTCATTTGCGATTTCCAGTTACTGATGAACAAACAAATGATCAAACATCGCCATCTAGTGACTCAATCAAATATACACACGCTCAGTATTATAGAGTTTGACTTGTTAGTACCAAAGGCAGGTCTTATGGGTAAATGTAACTCAACCCACCTCACCCATCCAGCAAGATGGCCACCCTGGAAAGATGTAAAGAATAAATAAGTACATAAATAACTCTGATAAGAAGACATAAAAATGTAGACAGCCAATGCAGATGAACAGGTGGAGAAATAAAGTGGGGTGACTTCGGATATAGCACTTAGACCAATGTAACAACACCATCTGTGAGTGGGGATGGTGGCATGTTCAGTTGTTTTACATCTGTTTAGTGAGAAATAAAGTTACAGTAAAAAAGTGCAGCCAGTCCAAATGCTCTTGAGCACAGAAGGTGCAGGGGCCCATGAAAGCCCTTGTCCAACAACTTAATTACACAATGAGTAACTTTAAGATACATTGAAATGAAATCATATTTAGATTATATTGAATTAAAATAGGCAAGAACTAGGCAAAGCTATTTCTTATCCACCCCAATTATTATCCAAACAAACTAGAAAGCACTCGGAGTGCGCAGACCTCCACCAAGGCAGCTCATTTCCCCTATACACTCCTACATAGAACCTTCTGTGGGACTGGACACCCCTCCAGGAAAAAAAAAATATTTGTTTCTATTAATGACAACATTTCAAAATCATTCAGATCATCTTAATCACAGAACAACAGTAATCCCTAATAAATATCTGGCAAGAAGCTGAAAAGGTAGGAAAACTGCTTTCTATGGTTTTAACCTCTATGTAGAACAGTTTATTAGTGCATATAGTGGAAATAAGCTGCCTTGGCGGAGGTCTGCACGCTCACTCGATTATTATAATATTTTGTTGGCCTGTAGTTCATCAACACACAGCTTGACCTAGTGTTTTTAAAGCATTATTTTTCTCCTGCTGTGACTTTATGACAGGGTAAGTGGGGGAGGTGTCAGACTTCACAACACAGGAGGGGTGGGGTAGGAGAGGCACTTTCACAGCAAGGGCCCATTTCAATGAATGAAAAATAATTTGGAAAAAAATTTGGTGATCTGGATCAGTCCCCAAATCGAACCATTTCTTCCTTGTGTTATTCCTGACCTTCCCTGAAAAGTTCATCCAAATCTGTACGCAACTGAAACATTCCTTGGCGGAGGTAATTAGAAGATTAACACATCATGGAAGTTCAATGGCTTCATTAAGGTGTGGCCCCTCATATGTTAATGACACTGGTTTGGAAAAGAAAGTAAAGTGCTCTCATTCAATTTGCATTTAGACCAGTTCTCCCAGGAGCGGGAAGGCTGAGTTGTTTTTATTCCTGCAGAGAAAATCAGTGAATATAATACACAATAAATAGGCTTCAGGTTTAAGAATGGCTCTGTTTCAATTTGAATTTCGACCAGTTTGCATGCAGGTGCATGTATTGTTTCAAAATATAGTTATAGCTGGTACTGTCTGAAATTTACCATAATCAAATATTGGGCCATAGCCAACTGTGCAGGAGAGGGCGGATATTATATTGGTAAATGTGTCTGATTGAAGATGTCCCATTCAATTTGCATATAGAGCTGTTCTCTCAAGGGGAAGGGGGGAGGTTTCGTTTAGTTCACAGTCAGTTTTTATCCCCGCAGTGTCATTGTTTTTAGGAAACACCAGAGCCTCGTGAACCCGCAGCGCGCTCCCGACTATACACTGTGACGCCTTCATCCGGGTCCTTCACCCATCTCGCTCTCCAACATGGCGGCGTCAGGTGAGGTTTATGTGGCTCACATATCTGTGTGACTCCGAACGGATTTATGCTGTATTTTCCCAATCTCTGCTTATTAAATTTACTTTGAGTGTTGCTAAGACATTTGTCTTCTGTTTCGCGTCGTTGTCTCGCATGTATTTGCTTGTTCTGATGGTTGTTTTGGTCCCTGTAGCAACAGAATGACTCCGGGGCGAAGGCGAATGAACGAAGTAGTTTGGCTAACGCGTAAAGCTAATTATTACGATTTATATCCTCATATTCTGCTGTCTTTGCTGTATTTGGTCACATGCCTCGTGTGTATGCGTGTTAATACATATCTGGGCTTGTGTGCGCCATGGTATTATATCTTTGTAACTGCGCACAGCATTGGCACATTGTAACACCCGTAGCAGCAGATGTACAATGGCGCTTCCAACGGGCTCCCCACGTGTGCACTAGCCCCGGTCACCGTTTATCGCAATTTGATTAAACCGAGCAGCTGTTCGTGCTTGAACCGCATTTGAAACACGTGACTTGACCGTAGTGTAACTTAAAGCTCAATCTCGAGGAGCTATCCCGATGATGGCGCACTTGTATCCTTGAGGCTATGCTGCATGGGCGCACTAGGCCCTAACTAAAAACCTAGCCCGCTATGCAGCTCAGAGGACCCCCCCCCCTCCCCAGTCAGCATTGCTTTGCTGACTAAGGCCGGCATAAGCGGCTAACAACTCATTTATAGGATTGTTTACGCTAGCCAAAACATTTAACTTCATCCCATTGTAAATTTGAAGTGTCTCTACCAGATGTCCAGGGGAGTCACTATATGGTCACTCGTGGATTTGCCTGGGCAATGGCCAGACGCGCTCGTAAACAGTGACTTAGCATTATGCGGAGTGTTGGTGTTGTATGTGTGTAAAGAATGTCCTGACGCTAGTTTTTGGTACAATATAGCCCCCACCCCATCCACCACCTCCAGGCCAAAACAACCCGGACTGTAATGGGGGAAGCCCAAAGGCTGCTGAATCCTGTTTTTTAGGCATATGTATTAATTAGTCCCTCCCAAAATAAATACAGTGCTGTGCAAATGTTTTGGGTAAGAAATGCAGTAAAGTAGCAATGCCTTCATAATTAATATTGTCTGTTATATTATTATATCTGGATCTATGGTTTTGATAGAATCGTACCATTGTGACATAAGCTCATTGCCTTGTAGCTTCACAACACCTGTTCTTAACATTACGGAGTCTGTCTGGCATTAACATATAGAGACAGAAAGATGTGAGCAGCCTACAACCACTGATGAAATAAACTGAAGAACCTTTCTGTCCTACACATGTGGACTTTTGAAGGCAAAGTTAGATGTTTCTACTTAAACGGTCACATGACATCATTTATCATCATCGAAACCGACCTAAGACTTGTGCACAGTACTGTAGAATAATGCATAATATACCTGTATAACTGCTGCTCGGTGGCCGTTGGAAGGTCAGACCACTCCCATCATGTTGACTTTTCCAGTTGTAATTAGGTTGGTTTGAAGCTGTCACTCACACACGGCTGGCCCCTTATCAGACAGACACCACTGCATTACTCAACTGTATATACCAAAGCCCTAAGCTGTTGTGGTTTACTGTTGGGGTGTGGCTAAAATACTAATTCATTACATCAAAATATTTGTCTTATTTCAATCAAAATTAATGGAATAAGAAAATAGCAACTGAAATATTATAAAATATTTTATTCCTCTGGCAGAAAATAACCCAAATCAGAATATTCTATATTGAAGTTTGCATCAAGTTTTTATTGTCAGTTTCACGATATATTGTCCGATGAAGTCCCCAACGATGACCTAATATTTGTTGTTGACTTCTGGGCCCAGTCACTAATGTTGTTTTTGGTTTATTTTATAGCAGCTAAGAAGAAGAATAAGAAGGGCAAGACCCTCACTTTGACCGACTTTTTGGCCGAGGACAGCGGGGGCAGTAGTGCCGCCCCCAGTTACCCGACCAAGACTACGAGCTGGGCCGACGAGACCGACGAACTGGAAGGAGATGGTAAAAACACAAACCTATATTTCATTTAGAGCAATCCTGTCTGAACAACTGTTTCTTTGCAACTCAAAACCAGAAAAGTTGGGACACTGATAAGTAGCGCTATGCTAACAATTATTTCAGCAATCTATCGATTATTCTGAAGGTTGAAAAAGGGCATCTGGACAAGGTTTTGATTGTTGAATCTAAAACATTTAAAAAATGCAACACACTTCAAATAAAATACACAAGTTACTGGATATCTGTGAGGTTTAGGTCCCTCTAACATTGCCTTTTCACATACTCTGTGATATAACAATGACTTGCTGAACCTAAAACATCATTTTAAATGGGTCTATGAATATAATATTGACTTACTAGTGCTCCATGAAGAGGCCAGCAATAGTGTCCATGCAGAAACACACAAAGTTCCACTCTGTCTGTCCACGTTACGAGTAATCGAAGCCTTTTGCTGATCGAATTGCTCAATGAATCAGTTCAGCCCTACTACTAATCAATTAATCTGAACCTGGTAAAGCTAACATTATGCCACTAAAGGACTTTTTGATAGCCCATATTTACATTTGCCTAATTATTGCTCAGCAAATGGCACGTTTTGGAGTGTATGCTCGGTGTTTTAGCTGAGTTGGTAGAGCATGTGACCCATGTTCAGAGCCTAAAATGCTTGCCCTGGTGTTTTCCGAAGGTCATGCCCCAATCTTCTCAATGATTTCCTGTCAAATAAAGCCAAAAAAAAGTTTAGCAGTTTTTCCTCAGGGGTATGTTGGATTAGATAAGACACCAGTAAATGCAGTAGAACCGGTAAGACAGAAAACATGATCAGTGTCAAACTCGAGGCAGAAGAGTTGAGAGAAACACTGCTGATCTCAGGTATTCTGTGATATCTGTAATGTAATAGGCCAGACACTACTGTTTACAAAGTCTGCAACCAGCCTAAGGGCCCGTTTACACACATTTCCATGAAAATGAAGCAAAATGGCTCCGGATGTGGTGACCATCTACCCCGCAATTGTGTTATTGATTCCAAAAAATGCTGTGGAGGTAGTTTGATCTCATAGCGATGTCGTGTAGACTGCCCAATACACATCCTCTTTGAACACGGTGATGTCACAGCCCGTCCTGAACGGCTATTGGCTAAAGGTATCAGAGTCTCTGGTGACCGGTGTGCACAAACTACATTGTTTCTGTGCTTGATACAATTGTATTTTGACATGTCAGATATATAAGTATAAATGCTGTCTTGTGCATTGGATTTGATCAGCATCACCCCAGAACTACTTCTAGTTTGTGCTGAGTCTAGTGCTGGAGCTGCGCACAGCCCCGTTTGCTGGACAAACAGTGGTATTACATATTTTCAGGCATTCAGGTGTTCATTTTCACACCTCAGAGTATCTGTATAAACATGAACTGGATACGGACAGTTTTTCTGTTGTTTTTGAAAACTTGTAACAGACTGCATCCACTTTCCCAGTACTACTCATAATGCAGTCAGATTATGTGTCATTCAGTTATATTTGGGCTTAACAAACTATATTGTAAAATTGTCACAATCACAATATCAGCAAAGGCAATATCTATGTAATGCCATAGTCTTTATTCTGACATAGATTGGTATTAATATTTGTTCCCCTTAGAGCCTTAAATAAAAAATGTGATGTGACTAAATAAAATGACTAATGCTGCGTTCACACCGACAGACAATTTCGCGTTTGTCGCGTCTACTTGTCGCTTGACATTTTGAAACCTGTCGCAGGAAACCGGCGAATTTTAAAGCTCATTATATTCTGTTGTGTTCACTTATCAGGATCCCCATTAGTTTATTTCAGCACAATGTAAGCTGTCTTTCCTCTTTACTGGTGTCTGCCACTTGAATGGTTTACTCTGTGCTGTTCGCCCCGCCTGAGCAATCAGTTGATGCGAGTGAGTCATCATGGCTTGCCAGGCTGTTGTTTTTAGTCCTCATTTAGCCTTCAGTTTTGGTCTTAAAGCAACTTATAAGGAACTATTTCTGCTTGTACCGAATGGACGAGGCTCTGTGGGCAGGCTTCTGGAACTATTATATGTATAATTGGGTTGTAAAAATAAATCTGTAATGTCTTGTCTATACCCTTGTTTCAGTCTCGACCTCATGGCACACAGAGGAGGACAGCTACCGTGCCCCTCCCATCGACCGCTCCATCCTCCCGACCGCGCCTCGATCGGCCCGGGAGCCGAACGTTGACCGGTCCCGTCTGCCCCGCAGTCCGCCCTACACAGCCTTCCTGGGAAACCTGCCCTATGATGTTACTGAGGACTCCATCAAAGACTTCTTCCGCGGCTTGGCAGTGAGTACCAGATCAGTTTAAATATAGACTTCAGAAACACTTTATTATATCGGCGAAACAACGATGTAATGGAATCACGTCGGTGCTCGTCCGCGTCCGCAGATCCTAGCTGTGAACACAATAACTCAAAAACGAATTGCCGGATCAGTTTCAACATTTGCACACAGGTGCATACCATAAAGATGCCGAACTGCATCGGTTTGGGGACTTCTGCAATTAATAGTAATTAATTAATAACGGGCCAAAACTGTGACCGCAATAACTCAAAAAGTCTTTGCTGGATCTTTTTCAACTGTTGCACACAGGTACATATCATGAAGATGCAGAACTGGATTGAGTTTG
>JAVQKC010029466.1:0-23272 GCA_036025475.1 Philypnodon macrostomus | reverse complement strand
CTCTTACAGATCTCTGACAAAACCATCACAACCTCAGCAGCAGAACATCTCACTCTCCTCCATCACCACCTCAGCAGCATAGCCATTTCATTTTCAATCCATCACCAATCTTTCTCATTAGTAAAGTCAGTTGAGCATCATTGGTCTGAATACTTGATAGAGTTATATTAAAGTTATATATCTTGTGGTTGAAATTGTCTCATGCAGAAAGTCGCCTTGAAAAGCGCACTGTTGCCTAATTCACTGCAACCACACTACTGAAGTTTTTTTTTCCTCAGCAATCAATGTTCTTCCGCACAGCTCAAGGTCAATGAGAGAAATCCAATAGGTTCACTACCCCAGATAATGGCTAGTACATGTACCAATAGACTTTCATTCAGAGACAGAATGAATGTGTTCAGAGCCATTGTCCGTAAATGTGGAGATAATTAGCAGGAAGTTGAGCGAGAGAAACGGCAGACTGAGGCGTTTACCTGATAAGTACCGGGTCCAGGGACACAGCTAACCGGGGATTTGAAACGCTCTTCTTTGGACGAGATGAGAGCCTTTTGAGGGACGCACTTCACACTGGGGTTGTACTGGCCTGGACCTGATTAACACACAGGAAAATAGTTAATAGTTATTTTATGCCTACTGTATAATGTAAATGTCATAATTGAGCTATGAAAGGTTTAAAATTAGAATCTGCTTGGTAATTGTTAGAACTTTCTTCTGATACAGTTTCATATGCTGCTGAAATAAATAAAGGTTCAAAATATATATGTATATTAAAGTGTTAGCAGACAGTAAGCTGGGCCTCAGGGTTTGATCACAGTCTATGTTAGTTTGCAGGACTTGAAGCATTTACAGCCGACTCTGAAAGACTGCGATACTGAGACTCGGTGGATTAATTTTAGCACATGATAAAAAATGTGAACACAAGTGGTTTAGTGTCAGACTGTGGGTATTGTAAGTGTGACCCAGAAGCTCTAAAGAATGTCCACATTCAAACCAGAAGATATCACTTACACATTTTTGGAGAGAAAATATACTTATACCACAATATTAGGTCTTCTATATTTACCTCCGCCAAGGGGGTAATGTTTTTTCGGTAGCGTTTGTGTGTGTGTGTGTGTGAGTGAGTGTCTTGGATAACATTTTCAGGGAAACTGAGAAATGACACAAGGAAGAAGTGATTACATTGGGACTGATCCGGATTACGCCCTAATTAGGTTCTAATGTGTCCATTTAGGCCATCATTGCGGATAGATAAGGTTTGCCAAGAGCCACATGAAGACGCTGATACTGATTGATAAAAGCATTGGTGTAGATGCAGCAAAAATCCTCATTAGATGTTTTTATCATAATGTAATAGCTGTTTCTTGTTTAGTCGGTGGCTCGAGTCCCCGCCCGTGCACACGCTGTCAGGCCCTCCCGTGGACCCACCACCCGCAGGGAGGTACCATAAAGGGCTGGTGCAATGTGGATCGGGCGGTGGTCGAAGGCGAGAGTTCCCTGCTTAGACTGCTGCCTCCGCGACCCGGTTTCGGACAAGCGGAAGAAAATGGATGGATGGATTGAGTCATTGGCTTGAAGAGAAGAAAAGATTTTTGTTGCTTTTTTGTTTATTTGCTAAATGTTTTATCACTGAATTAGTTTTTGTTTGTGTCTGGGATATAAAAAAAAAATCCCAAACTTAAAATAGACAAAGATAACATTAAATCTGTGTCCACTCCTCACACTAGACCTTTCTCTGCAGCACTGTAAGTTCTGCTGATCACCAAAATGATGAGGGAACAGAAACACTAGTACAAACAGTTCAAATCCATTTATATGCAAATTGGATTTTGGTAAACGGTTCGGGGGGCTCCTGGGGTGAGTCTCTTGGTGGAACGGGCCGGTCATAAATTATCCAAATAAGTCATGAATCTATCAATTTTGAAACAACATTTTTTCAGTGGGAGTGTAATTGAGGTAAATATTAGGTTAGGGGCCCGCGGAGATGGAGCTAATTGGACCGCGTGGTGGTACCTGGGGTGTCGGGATCTCGTGGGAGGAATAGATCTTTGCGGGGGGCCGTGGAGAGGAAGCTCCGCTGACGTTTTTTGGCTTCTTCACTTAGAGGTTCAGAGAAAGAGTGGGCTTTCTCTGTGCGGTGGTACGCGTTAGGGGAAGGAGAGTCCTGCAAAGACAAGAAAAATAAGGTTAGAATGACGATGTATTTAAAATATAATAGTATGAATATTGTAGTTTCACTCAAGTAACTGCTACTAGAATTGGCTGTTTAACTGCAGTGTATTCATATGTTTTATATGTGAATCCCTGAAGCTTTTACTGATAAAACCCAAAGTAAAACAGATAAATACTGATAATCAGATCATTTTTAGGGCTCCTCAACAGCAAAAATTCCATAACCCCTGACTCAATACTTCTATAATAGAAGAACTGATGGAAGATTTGTGTATTCACAGGCTCTAAATCATGGTACAATGATGTGGTGTCCAACGTTTCACAAAGTCAGGCCTAATGTTAGTTAAAATATAAACATCAACAGAGTGGCTAGTGAGAGCGAGAACTAGCCAAAAAGGAAGCTAATCCTATTTAATGGCAGGTTGGCTAGCGTTCGTTTCAAGTCAGGACTGTATGTAACCAAAATGAAGCAGACATCTTGTGAGAGGCTGTAGAACATGACATGAGCACTTCCTCTCTGAAATGAACCCTCCTGATTGGCTCCAAATAGACTTGCTTCCAGTCATTACCATCTTCTCCACACTGCGACAGGAAGGTGGGGCGCTTCACAGGTAATTTCAAATGAAAAGCATGCATACGGAGCCCATTAGCTCCCCTGTCATTACTAATAATTAAGACCTCAACATTTAATGAGACATGAGCGAAGGAAGCGTGGATGTGAAGAGTCAAGCAGCGATCCCAAGATCTGTCTTGGGGCTCGCTGGTTGAATAAATGATGGGATCTGAATATAGGTGCACCGTTCATTGGTCCTACACATTGCAGAACTGTCATTGTCACTTCTTCACAGGTAGACGCCCATCTGTAATTATGGCTAACCCGGGGCGTTTAGCTCTTCATTAGAAAAACTGTGGGAGGAAACAAGAATAAACCAAACAACGACACACACTTATAAAGGAAACTAATGGAAGCAGCTCTGGACAGACGAACTGAAAGAGAAAAATAGAAGTTGGATCAAATTGATTTGAAGTCCCTAATATACTGTAGTTACCGTTAATGTTTCGGTGTCCAATTTAGCAATTAACATAATGTAAAATAAGGCATAGCATAACAAGCTAATAAAAACATAAGCATAAATAATACAAGCCATATTTACACAAAATAAAAACACGGAAGAATTATCCCCACCTCAGCAGCAGAACCATCACAATCTGTTTTGTTACTATCTCAGCAGCAGAACCATCTCACCCTCCTTCATCAGCAGCAGCTCCTTCCCCTCCTATCTCCTTCCCCTCCATCAACACCTCAGCAACAGAACCATCACAATCTTCTCATTACCACATCAGCAGCAGAACCATCTCACTCTCCTCCATCACCACCTCAGCAGCAGAACTATCTCAGTCTCCTCCATCACCACCATAGCAGCAGAACTATCTCATTCTCGTCCATCACCACCTCAGCAGCAGAACTATCTCATTCTCCTCCATCACCACCTCAGTAGCAGAACCACCTTACTCTTTTCATTACCACCTCAGCAGCAGAACCATCCCACACTCTTTTATAACCACATCAGCAGAGGAACCATCATAGTCTCCTCCATCACCAGCAACAGAACCATCTTACACTTCTCATTACCACCTCAGCAGCAGAACCATATTTTTCCACAAACACACCTTACATATGTTTTGTATACTGATATTTTGGAATGTCAAAATCCAGGTTGAGTATTGCGTACCAAGACCTATTTTCTTCTGTCCTATTTGGACACTCCTGACCCCTTCCCGCTCATGCACCTGAAGAGACATCTGCCACCGAACTGTACGGCGGTGTCAGGCCATCATCCGCCAACGTGCACACGCCCACGTGCACTGCACACTCATGTAGAGCAGCCCAACGGTCAGTAATTACACCGGCTACTGACAGAGCTCACTTTAATTACATGTCGTCGGCACCATGGACAGCGCCGGTCTTATCTGCAGACGTGTACGGAGCGGGCAGTGGACAGGTAAGCAGCCGTCAGAGCCTGTGTGAAAATGGAATATTGATGTGATCCGGCGCCACACGTGTGCTGTCATATACACGTGGCATTATTTGAGATCTAATGAAGAGAACATGGGCAATTACACAAAAACACGTGATCTGTGGGAGCTACACTCGTGGTATATGTAGAAGCAGGCATGATGTCATGGCTGCCGTTTACTGCACAACTGAAATACAATACTTGATCTGAGACCCAAAACTGCTGTATATAGTTTGAATTTTCTTTCACTGAAAAATATTATGTAAAAACTAAATTATTTTTTGTATATATGGACATATGGACTAGGGGAGACTTTTGTGTGAAAATTAGAAGATATCCAATAAAAGCTTTTGGTTGAATCACAGTGTCAAGTAGAGTTTGAGTGTCCTCTGTGTGTTACAGAGGGTTCTCCCCAACCATCTCACTCTCCTCGATCACCACCTCAGCAGCAGAACAATTTCACAGTCCTCATCACCATCCCAGCACAACAATCTCTTTGTCCTCCATCACCGTCTCAGTAGCTGAACCAACTGCTTTACCCCATCATTGCCTTTTATGATTTGATTCAAATAATGAGCTCCTTCTCCAAGTTGCTCTTATAATAATAGTCAAAATAAATGAAAGCACTATCTATTTCAGGCCGTTTCTTTGTTATTTCCAGTTTAGGAGCCGTCTAGCAGTGGCACTAATGACCAGTCCAGTGACCACACTAGCCATTTGCCTTGGCATGTACAGTGACAGCTTTGACTAATGGCCACCAGAACATGTGCAGGTCTGTGTGACTGCTCATCTTCTCATTACTGTTATAAAGCTTCGTTCCAAGTGGAAGAACAGGCGGCTATTTTTACACAATATATATTTCCATATGACAAACGTGAGAGCCATTATTTATGTTAAAGCAGGGTTATGTCTGCCGAGCCAAGCGACTATGGGCCTTAAGGGGGATAAACCATGGACAGGGACTTAGTCAAAGAGCTGCAACACACAGACTGACAACCATTCACTGTCATTCACATTTAGATTCACCAATTCTCCAAACATGCATATATTTGGGCAGAGGGCAGCTAAACTATTTCAATCTCCTCCATCACCATCTCTCACATCTTCAACACCATCACTACAGTATTCCACTTTAGCAGCAGAAACATCTTTCTCCTCCATTACAATCTCAGCAGCAGAACCAGCTCACTATACTCCACCTCATCACCACTTCATCAGCAGAACCATCTTACTCTCCTCTATCCCATCACAAACTCAGCAATAGAACCATCCAACTCTCACATCCCCATCGCCACCAACAATCTCACTCTCCTCCATCTCCATCACCAGTTCCTTCAGCAAATGAAGATCCCTGTATATGCTGAATAGTGTTGCTGTATTGCCTGTCATATACCTTTTAAGAATCATTGGTGTCTCATCATGAAGCATTAGGGCAATCTGTGGATCTTGTATCTCCTCCATCACCACCTCAGAAGCAGAACTATCTCACTCTGCCCTGCCCCATCACTGCCTAAGCTTAAATTTCTTCAATAACCAAATAAAAGTCCTGTATGTTGTTGCACTTCCTGAAAGTATGCCTTTTGAGCACAGCTGGAGTCTCATCATGAAGCCATCTGTGGATGTGAGACTGGGGCTGCACCGGTGTCAGACCTTAACAAGCTCTGCTCAGGTCTACAATACTAACACAATACGAGCTGAAACATATGGGGCTCATTCACTTCCATTCTGTTTTTATGGGCCACTGTTCAATCTGTTCAGCTATTGACACATTTAATCTCTCTTGTCTATTCTATTCTATGATGTAAAGCAGTGATTCCCAAACTGGGGTCTGGGGCCCCCTAGGGGTCTGCGAAGGTCCTGCAAGGGGGCCGATTTTTGGATGTTGAGGGGGGCCGCCGCGATCTTGACTTTGGGAATGTAAAGATGTAAAGTATAAAAACAAACATTAAATCAGAGTTTGTGTGTTTTTGATTTGATGTTGCTGTAGAGGCCAGGGGAGGGGCATATATATTAGGACATATATAATATTACATCAGGGTCAGTTTATATTTATATTTTAGGAAACCTTCAGACTGACTCATTTTCAGATTATACGGCCCCAAACTCTGCTGCTATAAAGTGTTAGATTGTTCCTGATAAGTGGACACTAATGTTTGATCTGTCTGTAGAGACTCTAAATCCACATGATGAGCCTGGGCCCAGTCCAGAGTTCCTCATGTCCTGGGTATGGCTCTCCCTGTTGGGCCCATACCCACTCCACCTGCTCCAGCTGGACTTGGCTCCCTCCAGCATCACCTGCTCCTCACAGCTGTCCATATCCAAACCGACCACGCTACAGCTGTGTGGAGAGTGGATAAGTCTGTGTACACGCACACCAATACACATGCACTGTACAATTTTACATGTTAACCTTACTTGAAAAAGCCATGAAACTAAATGACTTCAATGATAAACTACAGTACTTCAAAGGTGTGCTTAAAGGGGTGTGTTTTATTTTATTCAATGACGAGCCAACAGCAACATGGGATACCTTCTAGGTAGATGGCTGCAGCAACTGTGGGCCTTAATTGGGGTACAGTCTGGACATTGACCAGAAAGTCACAGGGAAGTACCTCCAAGAGAACAAATCAGCTGTTTTACTCATGCTCAGGATTCAGTCAGGTCTAAACCAACACTAAAGGACTAAAACCGGACTAAAACCGGACTATGTCTACACCAGAATGAAATCATGACTAAATGAGGTCCAGGACTACAACAGGTCTGAACAAGGGCTACTTAGAGTTGCACTACCCGTTTTTTTGCGAAAACCCTCTGTCATGGTCTCACACATATATTGTGAAATAAAACATCAGCTCCCTCAGACTCTGGGTCTTGATAAATAAATACACACACACACACACACACCTACACACACACACACACACACACCTACACACACACACACACACTCACACACACGCACTCACACACACGCCTACACACACCTACACTCACACACTCACACACACACACTTATGCACACACACACCTACACACTCACACACACACGCAAACACACACACACATGTAATAACCCACATGAGACACAGCTGGTGATGACTGCGGGCACAGACACCAGCAGTATGTACAACAGTGGACACAGCTGCTCAACACATGGAGACCATACATGGACGAGCAGTAGGCTACAAAGACTGGGTGCTCATTAAGTGATTTAGTACAGTAGTTCTCTAGTATCTCTAGTATTCAAATGATTAACAATACAACTTTGCTGTTTTTTGCTGTTCTGGTCACTTATTTATTTATATTTCCCTTATTTTGGAGACAACACTGGCCTAATACATGAAAGTACAGAAGCCCTAATTGTTATTATCTCAAGAGTTCGGGAAATACAATAGTTGTTTTCCTGTTATAACCACTCTTAGGGAAATAAAAGAATGCAAAAACGACTTCCTCATAATGATACTTACAAGTTAAACCCAGTCAGCATCAGTTTTGCAATTATTTTTGAATTGCTTTTTTTTGAGCTCTCACCATTTTGTGTTTTTTTATGACCCTACCCAAGACTTCCAGGAACAGAGACATTGAGTTAATCCAGTCATTCTCACAAGTTTTTCACCAAGAGATGCAAGAGGGGGTAAGGAAGCTTCATTCACCCCCCCAACGTTTCATTTTGCCTTGACGCTGACTCTGAAGCTGTTTAATTACTGTAAAGTAAAAAAAGTTGCATAGTTTAACTTTAAAATATCTCATCGAGGCTGATATCTCCACCTGACTTGCCATTTCACAAACATCCATCACCGAGGATTTACGGTTAGGCCAAAACCCTTGTAAAGTGGACATCCATCACATCAAATAGTAACAGTAGGTTCATCCACTTTGTTTCTTCAGCGTCTCCTTCTCTGTCAAAGATCACACGGCGTTCACCAGCATGGCCGTAAAACCCTCTTTTACTGTGAGTCCAGCTTGTTTCTGAGGAGTGGCTGTTTTTCACTTGACTTGTTTTTATACCAGCGCAGACAGACGGGAGGTAACAATGAGCCAACAGACAGGGAGACTGTGATCCGATCCTCCAGCAATGAGTTAGGAAACGTCCACACATCATAAAACAGCAAAGTGCTACACCGGCAATTTCTCCATCTGGGCCAAAAAAGTCTCAAAATGTCAAACTTTTTCGATATGTTCAGCTCATGACCCTTGTTATGATGTTTGGTACAAACAAGCACGTAATGGAAGCCAGATTCCTTTCCACATATGTTCAATCAGTCATGTTTTTCAGCTATTTCTCAGGAGGTAACTGTGGGCCTTAATTGGGGTACAGTCTGGACATTGACCAGAAAGTCACAGGGAAGTACCTCCAAGAGAACAAATCAGCTGTTTTGCTCAAGTCATGCTCAGGATTCAGTCAGGTCTAAACCAACACAAAAGTCTAAAAATCATGAAATGAGGTCTAATCCAGTGCAAAACCAGGACTACAACAGGTCTGAACAAGGTCTACTTAAAGCTGCACTACCTGATTTTGTTCAAAAACCCTCTGTCATGGTCTCACGCAAACCAGGAAGTATGAGAATAACGAGCAGCGGTCTGAAGTTGACTTGTGATAATAGCTGTAAATATGCGGTGAGTTTTGAAATAAACCATCAGCTCTCTCAGATTCTAGTTCTTGATAAATAAAGAATGTATCCACCAATCAGAGCGCCCCCGTACTGTGGAAGCGTGTGATTGGTTTAAAAAAAGTTACCCTTGTAATACAGCTCACAGACGGTCTCGGAGTTTGATTTTTTTCTCAGATGACTTCTGATATGCTGTGCTATTGACTGAGTAATTATTTTTTTCTCAAATACAAAGTAAGAAATATCAGGTACTTCAGCTTTAAACAGTGCATACACCTATAAGCAGTAGTCCACACATATTAAAATCCAACACTTGATACCTGAGTACCACCATGAGTGACCCGTACCACAGAACCATCTAAGATAACTGCTATTGTTCTTGATCCGTGCCTTTCACAACATCAGATATCCAAAAGTTTTTTCAAAGACTGGGTTTTTTAGGTCAGATAATTCCCATCTGCTGCCAGAAAAAATCAATAGGACAGTGAGTGAGGTCCAGAAAGAAGACTCTCTGACCCACGGTCGGCTGATGGCACCATTATGATCAGAGAATCTCCCTGTTTGAACTCAACACCTCCCAGTCACATAGAAGCTTTTAATGGGCCGCAATTTAACAATGATTCAGCAAAGTGAAGAAAAAAGATGAGAATAAAACCAAAAGAGGCCAGACAAAACCCCAGAGACAACAATTACTGCACAAAGACGTCAAGGCGCCTTCACTTTAGATACAACTTTTAGAAGAAAAATGTGCTGTCAATAAAAGTATTAGATGGTGTTGAATGCACTTTCCTCAGATGGTTTCAAGATGCTACGATGTGCCTTTTTGAGCTATTTTGAATAATTATGGATATAGGATGTATATTTAATGTTGCTGTTGCTTTCTCTCTGCTGGAAACACACAGAAAGGTACTTTTAGGCTCCCTTTAAGGCCCTCTCTCCTCTTGCTTACCACACCCACTTCACAACATCAACCCAAGCCAGTGCTAGGTTGAGCTCAACAATGATCCAGATTTCGTCCATTTTAAGCCCTCTGTCCGGACTGTCTTTTTGAGCATTTGTCCGGATTTGTCTGGAGTGACTGGTGGTGCACATTTCATCAGCACACACGTCGGGCTGTGACCAAAGTGGCAGAATTTGTCACAAAAGCACCAGCTTTTAATTAGTGCAGAGAATAAGCCTGTATAGGTTAAGCTACTGAATACAGATTCAGCAACTCCAATAGCCCAAGAACTGGGCTAATTATCATTTCAGGAGTTTTAATCATTTTAATTAATTTGTTTCACAGTGGTTCTCAAAATGTGGGTGAGGACCCACTCACTGATACCCTACAGTATGATTTATAAAGCCTAAAGCCTTGAAAAAGAGACTCTTACAAATATAGTGGCCTACACATGCCATAAAGTAATATACAAATATACATACATAAAAATACATTAAAAATACAATGTAAACTAATCATAATATTTATATTAAACATATTTTAATTTTGCGTGTGTCCTAACATTTGGGGTAAAGTGTCCTAACCTTCACTGTCATCAAACTGGTGACCCTATCTAGGTGGGTTTTCTTTGGGTACGAAGGATTCTCTGTCTGTCAAAAACTGCCACCAAAGGCTCAATTTCTGGAGATGAGTTTCCTGATGCTGCACTGCAGTTGCATCAAAATGGGTAAAAATGTACAGGAACATTTTTAATTTTAATTAAGTGCACAATATCTGTGGCATATACCATTTAATCGTACATGTAGAATCTCTAAATGCTAAAAACCACAGCTAATTTACTGATTTTTTTTAGATTTCAACAGTAAGACTTTACCTAATGGAACTGTATCAAATGCTATAAAAATCAAGCTTTCCCTTATAATTTTTCAAATCACAATGGATTTTAAGTTACAAACTGGTAAAAAGTAAAACTTCTGTTCTGATTGTGCTCTGGCAGTAAGCTGCTATAGTCCAACGAAAGTCCAATTTCCAATGAAATTCAAATCACTATTCCCCCGAATGAAGTCTATGTTAGAAGTTAGAAGTTCAATTTACTTCTACCTACAGTACCTGTGTGACTAAAATGATTATTAGCATAAATAGCTAACAACAGCTAAAACTGTCATTGTTGGGGCCTGAATGTCCCCAAGATCCTCACAAACCCAAATTCACATCTTATTACTCCCCTTTCATTGTGTCGGTATTGTATAGAGCCACATTGGAAGCCCCAGAAATGGTGAGTTTAAGTGCAAACATGTAGGTGATTGTATTAAACTGTTGAAAATGCCTCATTATTCCCATGGCCCGCTGCATTGACCATCCATCAGTCAGCTATACAAAAGCATTTATCAGGACCTCTATTAACCTCACACCACCGGCTACACACTCACATCGACAGAGCGTCAAAAGGCTCACAGACAACACGCTGTTGTCCGGTCGCTTTAAGGGACGCACCAGAATTCCACTGATGTATGGACGACAGAGGAAGTCCGCCGCCTGAGGGTAAAATGCACAATCTAATGAAATTCTTGGATTATTCTCTAGAAGCACTGCCTGAGGCGATCACATGACCCCTCAGCGGAAAGGTCCTCATCAGAGAGAATCAGACAGACAGAAGTAAAGAGGCACACAAAGAACTAAGATCAATAGAGAAAAAAGTCCAGTGTTTTTATCACATTTTTCACATAAAGAGGTGGTAAAAGTACTCTTACTCTTTCGAGATTTACAAGATTTTACTCAAGTAAGAGTACAGTTACTTCAGAATATTATTACTCAAGTAAAAGTCAAAAGTATTGTGCAGTAAAGCTACTCTTAAAAGTAAAATCTGTTCAAAAAGTTACTCACCTCTGGTCTACACAACCAGGACTGAGGCTGGAGATATAAGGAGACCGACCTTCTGTTTTTCACATCTAAAAGTCTGTAAGGTTCACATTTAAGATTTACAAATTGCTCCATTATTTATGTTTGCTAAGCTTTTGTTGTCAGTGTTTTTGTGTCTGTGATTGTCACTTTCTATATTTTCTACCCACTGTTACTCCAGTCCATTGGAGCTTGAAGACATATGTGTAAATCTCACCCATCAACTGGCCATCACATAATGTTTGACTCTCCAGTATTTATATTCAGTAGCATCATGTAATCCAAACACATCTTGGATGAATTTATAATAATTCTGAGTTATTCAAAATGTAGGAGCAATAATGTCAGCGTCTGTCAAACAAATGTTCTTTATCTGCACTAATATCTGTTCAGCTGAAAATGAAGCACAGTTGATAATAATTCTCTCCTCTCCGCATGACCGCCGTGATGGAGTCAGACAATATTAAAACGTGGCTTTTATTACATGACACTGTCTGCCAGCCAGATTCATAAAACTAATGCTTCAGAAATAATCATGAAAACAAATAGAAGATGAAGTGTGCGTCACAACTCGAGATTATTCTGTTTTTGTTAGAAAATCTCACAGGGTTGTAGATGCTCAGTTGTATTTTTTGAATGTTATTGTTTGGTCTTAATAATATAATAATAATAAAAAAAGAATGGTCCCTTTATCTGTTTAGGAGATACTTGGTGTTGCAGACTTTAATGACAACTATGGGCCTTAGATGGAGTACCACTTGGATAATGTTAGTTAGTTACAGAACAGCCACATTCATTGACTATGGAGTCACTGATTCTCCACTAGGGCAGTTGCTGGCATGACATCATTTCTGAATCGTAGTCTTTTAGAGCTGTCTATATGTGCTTTAGAGGCATCTGTCAGCAATGTTAAAACTTGCAATTATACAATATATATCTGGCAGGTTGTCCATATGTCATTGAAAGGATGGGTCTCAGACAGAACCATATATATTGGGCTCACCAGCATCCACGCCTCAATGTTTATTCATATTAAAATCAACAAAAAATGTACCAAGTTTAGAAAATAAATATACTCGGTAGAACACAGATGTAAATAAATAGTCTTCATGAACATCCATCTACATCTACTCTAAAGTCGTGGATGGAGAGACAGCAGGCGTGTCCTTTGGTGCTTGTTGTCATCATAAATGTCACACACAAAAGAATAGACATGGCTCAGGTATTGTATTTCTCCACACTCACATGGACTGACATGGTTCACATGGGCTGACACATCCATGAGAAACCTCATTAAGGCCAATGACAAGTGGAAACATGCCACAATGGCCTTGGAAAAACAGGAACATAGTGCTCAGTGCATGGACAGGGGCTGACAGAAGACAGTGATGGAGGCTGCTCTGTAGATCATTTGTCATTATCTATCCTATTAGCTCTAGCTGTGAAATTAGATTGTTTGCTAAACATCTCATTTATCATGCTGATGATCCAGATGCGGAAAGAATAAAAATTGGAAAAATATTAAAGTAATGAGATTAAGGTCATTTTCACACATGTTGGTGAGCTTGGGACAGCTTTGTACTCACTAAATAAACATGTGTTTACTTTTCAGTTTGTTCAGTTTGTGAACACACAGAACACCGCAGCATACACCGCAGCATACACCGCAGCATACACCATGTGACCTGTTGCTGGGGCAACCTTTCAGGAGCAGTGGTCAGCAGTGGTCAAGACCTCTCTGGAGGATTAGTTGTGCATGTTTAAGGTTGAAAACCCACCGAGACACGGGGAAAACATGCAGAATCCAGTGCTAACCACCAAGCTAGCACAGAATAAATATTCAGTATTCTTGTGCATGTAAACACAGTCACTGATAGTGAGAGAAGTAATAAGAGAAGAGTGTCATGGGAGTGAAATATGATAAATAAATAAATTATGCATATGGCAGTTGCACAGTAAAGACACATGTGACGTCTTCTCCAAGTATCTTCTGTGCCGCGAGGTCTGTCACATATTGACTTTTTGTTCGGGATATTTCATCACGTTTTATGATAAATCCATGGACAGCTAACGCCGTGTTACAGCGTTTATTTATGGGAGACAAGGGAGCGGGCTGATGAAAGAGGGCGAACAAAAACAGGAAAATGGAGTTATAGATTTGATATGGATTTTACTGTCAGCTGTCACGACGCTGATGATGATGGCGGCCCCCGTGAGATTCTGACACAGAACGAGAGCGCACAGGATATGGGCCACAAATACTCATAGACTCAATCCATAGAGTCATATTAAAGATGTCCACGTGGATGCAAAAAAACATGGTGGCATGATCACTATTAAGGACAACTGTGAGTAAATGCACTCAGCCCCCGGGCGTCACACAGCTCCAATCCCACCATGCTTTACTGTATCTCCTACTATATTATTCAATAAGAGGATGGATAGAGAGATATATGTTTATATTTACTAGAATGTAAGTTGGTTTGGTCAGGCTGGTTCTCATAGCTTAAAGGGTTACTGACAAATATATATGGCTAACTCTGGCATATTGACAGAAATGTTTATTAATATGCATTGTCCCCTGTATGAAAATAAATCAAAATTTAAAAAATACATATATATATAAGGTCTGCATCAGTTTTGCATTTCTATGAGCTCGTACTAGTCTGTAAAAGCCTGTTAAAAAGCTTGTGTCCGAGCTGGTACACTCATTCTATTACGTTTGTTTTTTCCACAAAGGAGGGGTTAAAGGAAGCTTCATTCACCCCACAACAACTAATTTAGCCATTGCATTGACTGTTTAAGGCTTCTCCAAAACTAAATCGTTCCCCTTCAAAAAATTATATAACCTTTTACAGATTTATCTATTTGTCTAGACCTGAAATATACCCTTTTGACTTTGAAGTGGTACATGGTCCAAAAAGTTTAATTTTGTACATAAATATACACCAATCTTGATGTTCAAACTTTCATTCACATTCATTTCCTTCAGGATAATATAAAATCGTCGATTTCCCAGCTCACCTATGCGTTCCTGTTTACCTCTCAGCATAGAACATCATTTGCATTAGTTTAAATGTGCCAATCACACGCAGATGTTGGAGACTACCTAACTCTATTTCTATAAGGCAACCGTCAGAAATCCAGTACAACAGTGCATTAAACACAAACAAGGCTGCTGTAATATTGCACTATTGATCTGAGAGAGAAATTATATCAGCCACAGCACTCGTATTGATATTGTGTGTGGAGCAGAAGTACTGTACAGGGAGTGTGCATCTAAACAATACCATCTACACAGGAAAAACTAAAGATGGTGATGGCAGTAGATTTAATGCAAATACTAATGTGTGTTTGGCCACTGATTTGAATTCAGAATACAGTATTAACTGCGCGACGCTCCCGACTCCCGGAGCTTTGTAGTTTACCGAAGTCGTACCAAAACATTTTGACGGAGCGCCTTGAGCGCCGTGTGACACAAAATCTCTTGGAGGTCAGTAAGCGCAACCAGAATTAATCCATATATAAGGCTCCGGATTATAAGGCGCACTGTTGGTTTTTGAGAAATTCAAGGTTTTTAAGTACGCCTTATAGTGCGGAAAATATGGTAAGTGATTTTTCATCTGTGACTAAAAACAAAAAAACACTTAATATATATAAAAACTTAAAATAAGATAAAAAAAATAGAGTTCTGTTTAAATGTGACGTTCGTGTTTCCACTATAAAACTATTTTTCTCATAAAAGAATTGGGCTACCAGGAGCCCCTATGTCTTATTTTCGATCTATTAAATCCTGTAAGCTACATATGGGATCTTGTCATGTTGATTTTCAAGTGTCTAAACATTGTATTCCTGTTTTTAGGTTCTGGATGAAGAGGCAGAAGTCTTCATCATAAAAATGTGGAGGCTGTTAATTTATGAAACGGAGGCAAAGAAGATCGGACTGGCAAAATAATCTCCACACTTCTCTATCTCTCTCTCTCATTTCTTTTTATCTTATTTTCTGTAACGTTGAATTTCTGTAACAGCTCACACACTTCTTCTGAGGACCTGCTGCAAAGAGTCCAGTCGAGATTGTGACTGAACTGACCATATTTGCACAAACGGCATGATAAATGGTTATATTTTTCATGTTGAGGACGGTGTTGAGTTTGACTTTATTCTGCCTGTATTTACTGTTGTCGATGTGAGGCACTGCTTCATTGTGACAAAATAAAAATATCATTTTTAGAAAGTTTATGTTTGTCAAACTGCATGTGGCTTTGTGATAGAACTTGAATTGGAGGTGGCAATGCCTCGATGGTTGAGCGGGTGTCTTATAACCGGTTTGAATTCTGCTCAAAACCCATACATACTGTTCTCGTTGCGTTTAAATGTGGATGTGTTATTGGTGGTTAGTGGAGCTTGGAGAGGCTAAGTAAGTGCCTCCACCAGTGTGGGAATAAATGAATTAATCTCTATATGTAAGGGCAACAATGTATTATCTCTGAATTCAGATTATTTTTAAGTATTTTTTAAACACTCTAAAAATGACCCAGGATTATTTGGATACTACTAAACCGGATACAAAATACTTTTTTAAATGTATTTGTACTTATCACAGCAGTATCGTGTCGTGTTATCAGAGACGTGGCAGGTTGAAGGAAACACGTGACCCGGAAGCACATCAATCGGCAGCAAACAGGCTGCTCTTCTGCTAACCCTCTTTTAGCTGCTACACCCAAGACGTGAAGTTACTGTATTCCTGACAGTTGTTTGGGGAAAACCAGGCGTGTCATTTACATTTAGCAAAAAGATGAGAACGCGACATTTTTCTTAACCTGGATCCAAAAAGAATACATTTGAGCAAAGCTAGTTAGCTTAGCTGCAGATGCGAGCGCTGCTGTTTAGCTAAGGTTAACAAACTGAACTTTAGCCGTTAGACAACTCTTTCTTTTCGATATCCTTTACAGATTTAATCGACAGAAGTTATGTTTACGGGAATGAAGCTGTCCTGGACGTGATTGTGCTCCGGGCTCAGTTGAAGCTTAGTTGGAGCCCGTTTTTAATGGTTGTGGTTAGCTCGTCTTTTCAGCAGCAGCAGCAGCTAACCAAAAGAAAGAAGAGATGGACGACTTCAGCTCGATCAGTCTGCTGTCTCTGGCCATGTTAGTCGGGTGTTATGTGGCTGGGACGATACCTCTGGCTGTCAACTTTTCAGAGGTGAGATTTTTACTTATATTTCAGGGCTGCAACTAACGATCATTTTACTAATCGATTATTATTATTATTCTCAATTTATAATCGGGTAATGAGAAAAAGAATCTGAACCAGGTGATGCCTAAACTTTGCCATATGAGGTGGGCCTAATTACTGCTCTTTGTGGCTTGTACGACCGTTTCTCTCAGTATGTAAAGTCGTCGACCCTGTTCCAGACAAAGCGCTAATTACCCAGTATTTGATGAGAAAAGTAAACCCAGTGATTCACATATTCCACTGGCTCTTCCGTGTCATTTAAGCCTGAAACATGTCTATTCTTCTATTGTTCTTCTTCAGGAGAAGTTGAAGTTGGTGACCGTGCTCGGTGCCGGGCTGTTGTGTGGAACTGCTCTGGCTGTCATCATTCCTGAAGGCGTCCATGCACTTTATGAAGAGATCCTTGAAGGTACGTACTCTACAAATGTGGACTGTAGGCCTAAATTCAAAGAAACCCGCTGTACCAGTTTAGTTCACAACATGCATTTCATACACACGTGCTTGATCATATTTTTAGTAGTAAATCAGTAACAATGTGACAAGGATTCATTTTGAAAGATCAGGATCTAGCTAATCTAGTTTTACCCACATTCAAATAGAGCAGGCCATTATAGTGCAACTTCTGTACCTTTGTCTTGGGCAAATATTTGGTGAATGCTAATTGGGTCTTGGGTAACACAGTCTTTGCTTGTTCATAGTAAATGTCCTGATCGATTGCCGTACTCTTCTCTCTCTTCTGTATACTCAGGTCATCACAGTCACGGTCAGGCCGGAGTGGTGGAGGTCTCTGAGGCGAAGGCGGATGCAGAAGCAGCTCTCGGGACCCATGACCACAGCCACGAACAGCTTCACGCCTGCATCGGAGTCTCTCTGGTCCTGGGCTTCGTCTTCATGCTCCTCGTCGACCAGATCGGCAGCTCACACGTGCACAACTCTGATGGTAGGCTTCACGTAGCGGTGTGGTACAACCTGCTACACCATCAATATGCGATCCAATTTTATCTTACTGGTATTTTTATTATGTCTTATTTAGATCCAGAGTCTGGGAGAGTCGCTTCCTCAAAGATCACCACAACACTGGGACTTGTGGTCCATGCTGCTGGTAGGTTTAACATTTAGACATTGTACAACTCAATAACATGGGGAAATCATTCACTTGTTGTGGTGTTGATTGTAGCTGATGGAGTGGCCCTGGGAGCTGCAGCCTCCACCTCTCAAACCAGTGTCCAGCTCATTGTGTTTGTGGCGATCATGCTTCATAAGGTAATAACTAATTTTTCAATCTTGCTTTATCATGTATGATATTTCAGTCGTGTTGTATACATCCCTGTCCTGTCTGTGTCTAGGCTCCAGCAGCGTTTGGCCTAGTCTCGTTCCTGATGCACGCTGGGCTTGAACGAAACCGCATTCGGAAACACCTCCTGGTTTTCGCTTTGGCTGCACCTGTCCTTGCAATGCTCACCTTTGTGGGCCTCAGCCAGGTAAACTCCTATTTATCTTTACACAGGCACATCTCATTCATGACAGCATTTATAAAAGAACATTCTCTCGCCACAGAGCAGTAAAGAAGCCCTCTCCGATGTGAACGCCACTGGAGTCGCCATGTTGTTTTCCGCCGGTACCTTCCTTTACGTCGCCACAGTTCACGTCCTGCCTGAGGTCGGGGGTGGCGGACACAGTCATGCCCCTGCTGGTGGTAACGGAGGGAAGGGACTCAGCAAAGTCGAAGTCGGAGCGCTTGTTCTTGGCTGCCTCATTCCTCTGGTGCTGTCTGTTGGCCACCATCACTAAAGGACCCACGTGGATTTGGGACGAGACGACTTAAATATAGACTTAATATAGACCGATAATGTCTTTTGAAGAAGCCAGTGGACCAGACTTGTGTGAAGAAACGTGTTGAATGAATGACATTTAGTCAATTGCTGTGTCAATAAGGAAAACCAGGATGTTTATTGACCTTATACGGAGAACTGTATGGGCCTTTTCAAAGCCACACAATTGTTTTATGATGAGGAAGACCCTCTTTAGACGCTAGGATCAGGTACATCAGTGTGGCAAGATTGTCAATGAACCATCTTTGATCTGAATACTGTCATTTCACCAGACACACGTTAATGAAGTTTTATACTTTAAAGATTGCATCGCTTCTCAATGATCCTGTCTAGTAACAAAGTGCCATATTAGCAGCATAAGACAGTGTTTCTCAACTGGGTCTTAAAACGGATGACTAAAATAAAATTCTGTCATATAGTGGTCAGTTCAGGGGTCAATGCTCTATCCCCTGTTGATTTACTGACCCCTCGTGGCTAGAGTTTTGCTATTTTCACACACAGAACTCGAAAGCCTGGTTTTAGACTGTAATCCTAAAATGTATTCTTTGGCTTTTATTGCCTTTACTGAGAATATCATGTAAATCCAACGTCAACAGGATTAGTGTATACCTTTTGAACAATGAGATCAGTTGAGATGGACTGGCTTAAAAATACTGCTTGGAGCTAGTAAATTGCTAATGCCACTCTCTTAGATAAACAAAGCTGCTTTTTGCTAGTATCGTACGCAGGATGCAAGGATACGCCACCAGCTGAACCGTCTTACAATCAAGTTTTTAAAAACACTAAAATACAACATTGTACAGAATTGTCTTGATTGTATACAAATAGATGGCTGATTATGAGTAAATTGATGATAAAACGTGTATAAAGTTACATTGAAGTCTGAAGATTTTGAGGAAATCTTCAATCTGACCCTGTTCTATGATGTAAAATAGTAATCTGTCAATGTAATTATTATTTTACTCTACTACCTCCCCTCTACAGCAACATCAAATCAGAGTTTGGTTGACACAAACCACTCAAAAACAAAGACTACTATTTGTCAAAGCAGTAGCCTATAAATTGGATGTTGCTGTCGAGGCCAGGTCTAAAGTCAAATGAAAATATGCCAAATGACCCACTACTACATCTTCCTATAGGGACCATGGATAGCAACTCTATTATGTCATTGGGTTATACCATGTCAATCAAACCTGAGGGTAGTTGACGTCTCCTTGGACTCGTACAGAGGCCCAGTTTACGATGAATTAATGGACTTACTGAGATATTGTAAAACTGTACATGTCTGTAAGTACGTGTGTCTATACTGTACAGAAAAACTTTAATCCATTGTCGTTTTTTTTCTTATTTCTGTTTTTGGGGACATTATTCACGGCATAAAAAAATGATGTTTTTATAGACTTAACGCTTGGTGATTTTTTTTGTTTTGTTTTTAGGGAAAGAAGGGTAAAGGATTTGAAAGGACGTCCCATTGTGTGGAGTAGGGTGTGGCTATGAGTATAGGGGAGTGCTTCTCAACTGTTGGGGCGTGGCACAAAATCGGTACCATGGGGAGATTGAATACAGAATTGTGTCATAAAGGGATTCCCAGACTCAAACGGGTAAATGAGCTGAGCCACATTCGTTCAATAGAAAGAATCCACAAAAACAAATATAGTCTTAATTGACGAGCGCTTGTATAGTTGGCCCTATCCTCCAATGATAAAGAGTAGGTCTGTAAAAAACAAAAAATGTCACAAAATACAATCAAGGCCGTAATCAGACTGGTTGAGATCCACTAGCTAATTATAAGGATCTACTACTAGAAATGAGTTTTATGTGAAATTATGTTAAGCCAACCAATGTACAGCAATGTATCTCTTCGTACGTAAGATCGTCGTTGGGGCTGTTCTGTATGAGAGTCATCTGTAATTCTTCAGTGCTCACAGTTAATTTATTGTCATTCCTGAAAGCCTTATTTCCACACTTTGATTGTTACCAGTCGTAAAGCAATGTGTTTTATGATGATGACTCAATTAAACATTTTCTAACTGGTGGAGCATGATGTGTTGGTTCGATTCCCAATGTTAAGTACTCACTCCTTGTATTTGTGTAGATTCTACTTCCTCCTGTCTCGAAGCACTGAGGTTGTGGGTCCGATTCCTGGGCGGGCATACGAGGTGGTTTTAAGTGAATCCTGCTTGTTTAGTTGGTAAAGCGAGTGAATTGTCTTCTCTCATTTAAGCCTATGCCAGCAACTATGGGCTCTAGGCGGGGGCAGTTAGTCACAGGGCTGACACTTAGAGACTCACACATTCATTCACTATTAGACATTTAATCTCTCCTATTCTCTAAACCCATGCATCACTTTGGGCCGTGGGAAGAAGCCATAGACAGCCTGCAGTAACACGGGGAGGACATGCAGACATCCATTAATAGAAAACACTCTTTAATCTCAATTCAAATCTGATAATCTATTACATGTCACTGTTATATATAGTTTCAGATCTAGCCGTCTGTTCCCCCTCTTTGGCTGGAAGTTGCGTTTGCCCGTGTGTCGTTCTAATCTTTAGCTCTGACACATGTAAATTAATCTGATACTTTAAACCTCTGTGACTCTCATCATCCCTACTCTTCTCTCCACACTGTAAAAAAAATGGCCCAATATTTCACAGTCTATTTTGTATATAATATAGATTACCATTTTCATTTTGCACGCACAGGGTAAAAATATAAGGGGGGGGACAGCCCAACACACAGACAGGACAGACATCATCACACAATGCTTATCTAACACAAGCTGTTTTGTGGAGCTCCCACTTAGACGCAACTCTGGGTATGCATCTGAGATAGAAACAGCATTATAACGTGGGTAAAAGCTCATCAAGTTCATTTTTCATAGTTTGAGGACCTTTAAAAATCTAGAAAATCATCGTCTTATCTGCAGCATGATGTAAAGTCTGTAGTCTGTGGAGACCAGGGGGAGGGACTTAAGTATAACTCGACTACTATTGGTCAAAGTCAAAGTCAAAACCTGATTTGTCTGATTTGATGTTGCTGTAGAGGCCAGGGGGAGGGGCTAAAGTGAAAATGACATTGGGACAGATGACCTACTTTACATCACAGCACAGGGTCAGATAAGGAAACTTCTAGACTTCACCTTTAATGGATGTGAGGCTAAATAGTTGTCAGCACGTGTGTCTTTAAGTGTCAGCCCTGCAACTAATTGTAGTGTCAAGAATGTACTGCCTAAGGCTCGAAAAAAGCTTTTACGAAAATATGTTATGTATCGTTTCACAGGATTTGATGCAATTTTTCAGTACGGATCAGCCCACTATTGCTGCAGATAATTCCCCATATGAAGTACCTGCCAAGCTTTTACTGGCTTGAATATCCTGTATGTATTGACCCTGACTTGAGCCTTTTTGCCCCCCCCCCCTCACACACACACACACACACACACACACATCCTCATCCTATCCTCTGATGTGAAATATTGTCTGTTCCCAGTGTCATCCTCTTCTGCATCACTGGCTCAGCACCGGTCCTACGTTGTGCATGCTATCGGGTGTTACAGTCTAATTGTATTGACTAATTCCTGTGTTTTTTTCCATTGACCCGTGGATAAGGGAGGGGTCAACAGACAGATAGAGGCGGTGATGTTTACTTCGTCTTCATCCAGAAACTCTCTGCTCTCTCCGTGGTCGTCCATGGAGCAGTCCGACAGTGAAGCGTTGGACATTAGCACCAAAGTCCAGATCCACGGGGTGCTGTGGAAGAGGCCGTTTGGGAGACCGTCCGCGAAGTGGTCGAGGAGGTCAGTAAAGCAAACTTGAATGAATTCACTTTTTAGAAAAACAAAGCTAGATGATGTTATTTTTACTGAAAAATGTAATAGCTGATTTTTTTAAATATTCTTCATTAATGGTTTATTAATTTTTAAGACTTTGGGGACTCGCTGAGTTTGAAAGTTTGAAAAGAAGGATTGATTTCTGGATATCAAAATCTCAAAATACTAGTTTGATAGTCTCTGTTAAGTGACGGCCCTGATTCATGTGTAAATACTTTATGTTGACTGAAGGAGTAGTTGTATGGATGACATGGTTACAGAGAGAATTATTCTTCAGTTATTCTTCCCATCAGTGCTGGATATTGAAACTAGCAGAGAAAACATCAGATTTCATAATAATATGATGCAAAATGGAAACACTGGTTTATTGGCATTTGCAATATGATTATGATTTATGGTAGAATAGGATCTTTTTATGTTCAAAATGGAATCAGCACCTGTCAAAGTCATGTCCTTTACAGAATATACTGGTCTCCAGGCGCACTGTGTATGTACTGGTATATACTCCTCATGAGGTCATCTTTTCTAATCCATTATGTGCTCGAATGGTTTTTAGTGTTTAGTCAGCTCGTAAAACCAATGGGATTCGTGTCCAGAGGTGGGTAGTAATCAGTCACATTGACTCAGTCACATTTACTCAGTCACATTTACTCAGTTACATTTACTCAGTTACATTTACTCAGTCACATTTACTCAGTCACATTTACTCAGTCACATTTACTCAGTTACATTTACTCAGT
>JAVQKC010029461.1:0-10199 GCA_036025475.1 Philypnodon macrostomus | reverse complement strand
ACAAACATCCAGACAAATCAAAAAAGTCAAATAGACCCTTCCCATGTTTGTCATGGTTTGGGGCGGGGCCTCTTAATTGCTTGTTAACAATATTAAAACCCTTAGAAATCACACAATGTCTGATTATGGTGCCCGTTGGTGACAGTGGTGGCCGTTTCGCCAATATACACCTTGCTGGCCTAGTTAAAAAAAAAAATCTAATTCATAATACACTGACCAAGGTGTGTGTGGGTTCAAAGATCAGTGTATTTTATTGGCTATAACCGGCAGTCGAGACAAGCTGCACAGGGCTGACGCAGCATTATTTATGCGTCGTTGTAGTAGGCTTGAGATTTCTTGTTGAAAATGTCCAAAGAGAAAGAGGTGGTCTGTGAGCTCCAGGATTACGTCCAGGAACAAGGACCCATAGTGACTTTCAGCAGGTTGCACTATTGTGTCCAAGATTCGAGGTTTTGCCGCAAGAGAGGTCCAGAAAAATATATCCTCAAAGATGTGAGGTGAGATAACTGTCAGTCATATTCTACACTATTTCTTGTATCTGTTGGATTTTCACTTGTACCCCGGGTACTCTAGGCTTCACCCCCCGTCCAAAGACGTGTTAGGTGAACTGGTGATTCTAAATTTCCTGTAATTAATTTACTGTTATATTCTACTTGTCAAAATATTTTAGGGGCTTTTTTATAACTGTGTTTGTAACTGTGAAAATTAAAGGACTTGAATTGTGCGTAATGCTTTCTCTTGTATCTTCATTCACACCAACTAAATTTGGTGGCCAATCCAATACTATCTAGAGTTAAATGTAACACTATCTAGAGGCTGTGGGCAACAAGGGGGTCTGTGTGAATGTGTGAGTGAATGTGTTGTCTTTGTCTTGGAAAAAAAAAGTTACCTCATTTGTATAAACTAGGCCAGCCAGGTGTATATTGGCATCTTAATCAGACGTGTGATTTCTAAGGGTTTTAATATTGTTATCGAGCAATTAAGGGGCCCTGCCCCCAAACCATGACAAACATGGGAAGGGTCTATTTGACTTTTTTGATTTGTCTGGATGTTTGTGAAGAATTTTTTTGACAAATTTAATGAATTTCCTTCTAAATCTTCCTTCAGTCTATAGAGGGCACGATAGAGGAAACTGCCATCATATTAGTCAGATGTGTTCAGGGCTGGGGGATAATTAGGTGTTTCAAGTTTGAGCCTAATCAGGTAAAGTATGTGCAAGTTAGAGGCTGTGCCAAAATGTTAGGTTCAGCAGGATTATTAGTACCAAACTCAATACAGTTCAGCGTCTTCCTGATATGTACCTGTCTAGAAAAGTTGAAAAAAATCTGGAAAATACTTTTTGAGTTATTGCGTTCACAGTGTAGGGCATTAATAATCATCATAAAAGTACCAAAATCAATCCAGTTTGGTGTCTTTATGGTATGTACCTGTGTACGAAAGTTGAAACTGATCTGGCAATTTGTTTTGAGTAATCGCGTTCACACGTAGGAACTGCGGAAGTGGATCAACGTGATTATATCGACTTTTTGCCGATATAATAAAATAAATTCTGTATGTTACGCCACATGTTTGTTGGCTTTGGATACAAATAGGATCATGTACATTTCTGAATCATTGGAAGCATGTTTTGTTTTTTGACAATAATAAAAGAATACATTTGGGGGTTAGAAAGCTCATGATTGTAACGTTCAACCCTCCTTCCAACCCATTTCATTTTGCTGTTGTATCTTGTGTCTCAAAACACCTCAGCACCTTTCCTCCATTGTCTGTATACACTGGAGGAATGAGAGTATTACATGTTTTAAAATTGTTTCTTCTGTGCAGTGGCATCATGAGACCGGGGATGAATGCGATCATGGGTGCGACGGGAAGTGGTAAAACCTCGTAAGAAACATGTGCACGTGCATATAAACACACTATCTAACACAAGAGGACTCCTCTGACCTGTACTGATAAGGCTCTTGTTATCAGACTGCTGGATGTCATCGCTGGGAGGAAGAACCCTGCTGGACTGAAGGAAGGAAAGGTGCTGGTGGATGGAAGAGTGGTCACGTCTGAACTTAGGCTCAGCTCGGCGTATGTAGTTCAGGTGCAGTCACAAATAGTACACACAAAAACTATTCAAAATTGAGGTTCCAAGGTGACTAAAGTGAGATACAAGCCACAGTATATTCATGCATAAACATGCATTCCCTGCTGGTTTAGTTGGTCATCAGTCAACTTTTAAAAGGGCCTGGGATGTGTAGTCTCTGTGTCAAGCTACCAAGACTTTCTTCTCCCCAGACGCTCCCCAGCTAGCTTCTCCAAAGGGATACTAAGGCGTTCCCAGGCCAGCCATGACTTACCCCAGATCATCTTGGAATGGGGCGTGTTTTCTTGGAGTGGAAGGGCAGTGCCATTTCTACCACCACCCAACTACAATGTGAAAAAGCTTGTATTCCCTTGGCCAATCAATGATAACCCCTGGATGTGTCAAGAAATTCTGCCCAAAACAATGAATGAACGGGGTCGGGAGTCCTACATGAAGGTCTTACTTACTGCCGACAATGTGAACAAAGTTCCTTTTCCAGTATGACTATCCTTTAACAAAGCCAGACCCCATACTACCACTGATCACAATTGAATTATTTGTCATAAAAAACACAATTAGATCTTTTTTTCAAGAACGTGTAGCCAGTTTAAGTTTAGTGTATTTGAATCATTCTTAGATATTGTTTTTTCACTAAATTACAGGACGATATTCTGATGGGAACCCTGTCAGTGAGAGAAAACCTCCTATTTAGTGCTAACCTCCGCCTTGACCCCAAACAACACTCCACCGAAGAGAAGAATGACAGAGTGGACACCATCATACAAGACCTTGGCTTGACAGACTGTGCTCACACCAAGGTATTGTAACCCAAAACTGATTATTATATGTTAAAATGCTAGTTATAATTATACATTTGTTTTGTATTAATTTACATAGTAATTGTGACTTATATTGCTTCAGCGGCAGTACAATAGTGCTCATGTTGTGTGCAGATCGGTACAGAGTTCTTGCGCGGGGTGTCCGGGGGTGAGAGGAAACGTTGTAGCATCGGTATGGAACTCATCACAGCTCCATCACTGCTGTTCCTGGATGAGCCTACCACTGGACTGGACTCCAACACCGCCAACTGCATCATCAGCCTTCTCCACAAGTACACAACAACTACACACATTCACTCACGTTCACAATAAGCTGGGGATGCAATCAATCTTTGAATCTTTACCAGGCTTAAATTGGTTAATGTCTGGGGGTTAACAACTAAAATCTGGAAGTGTGTGTGGCGAGAGCCCAATATAAAAGCAGGTTTGCCAAGAATTGCATGTTGCGTGTTGCATGGGTAAAAACAAAAAATGTCATTAATATAAGTTACAAACATCTTTTGTTTGTAACAGTGAAAGTCAGAGCAGCTGGGCACTAAAGAAATGTCAGGTCACACTGTGTCACTTCAGTTGTTTGACAGAATTGGTCAGTGTGTGCACCCTCATGATTCACAGTTTGTGAAAGGTGTACTAAAACACTCAGAAAAAATTGTTTACTTTAGTCTTTAGAGGCCAGGGGAGGGACTAAAGTAAAACTCAATTACTATTGGTCAAAGAAGTGTCCCACAAAATCTGATCTGATGTTGCTGTAGAGACCAGGGGAGGGACTAAAGTAAAAATAATAATACATTTTATTTTTTTCCTCTTTTCTTTAATTTATTGAACAACATGTTAAATTTAAACCCTCTTCCTTAAAATCCCTTAATAAAAGCAACTGGCCGTGTACAAAAATATAATATCTGCTGTATTAATTTCATTAATGTAAAAAAACCATTTCACATACTTCCCATATTTGAAAAAAACAAACACAAATACATACTTTTTTGGATGGACAATTTGATAATAACTCATTTCACCAGTGTGGCTGTGTCGGGGGTTCGGGGTTTTTCTATAGTATCATACATATTTTTCCTGCTGCCATTGCAAGAAGAACTATCTTCTGTTGACAATGATTTAAATCATAGATTATTTCTGTGTCCCCAACAAAGCAACACTTGGAAAACTCAATTTGCTCAGTTGTAGGAATATTGAGTCCCAATATTTCTTCAGTTTGTTACAGTCCCAGAACATGTGACATAAATCAGCGCCATCTTCATTACATCTATAGCATCTAGGAGACTAAATCTAAATTTTTTTTTTTATTTATTTTTATATTTTCGGAAACTTATGTACTACAGCTTTAAATGTGGATCCCAGTCAGTTTCAGTGTTCACGCCGAGTCCAGTCGTAAAGTCTGTGCCAGCCAGTCTTTTCTTTTTAAGGACTGGGAAATCACAGTGTCTCCATTTTCTAACGTTACCACCCCTTACAGGTTGTCCAGGAGAGGCAAGACCGTGATCTTCTCCATCCACCAGCCGCGGTACTCCATCTTCAGACAGTTTGACCACCTGACCCTCATGCACAAAGGGGAGGTGGTGTATGCGGGGGCAGCAGAGCAGGCGCTGGAATACTTCACTGACCTGGGTATGAGAATCTATGTCAAATGTGATCATCATTTTGAGGGAATTTAGCATCTTTATGTTTGTTGATCCAGGCTACCAGATTGAGGCCTTCAACAACCCTGCAGATTTCTTTATGGACATTACCAATGGAGAAGCAAAGTCAACATTGAAGCCTTTTAACTCAGGTACAATTCATTCATTAACTATACTAGCATGATTAGGTTACTAGGCTCCAGGATCATGTCCAGAGGTGGGTAATATTGAGTTGCATGTACTCAACTGTGCTTTTACTTGAGTAACAATAATTTGAAGTAACTGTACTCTGTAGTAAAGTTTAAACTGTAGTAAAGTTTTACCAACCTGTATGTTGTATGGGTATAGCTTTATAATGTGAAAGACAACAACATTATATCAAATGTATTTTTTTTTTATTATTTTCTTTCTTCCTTTTTTTGGGGTGGGGGGGGGGGGATACAGGAATTGGCTCATTACGCTTTTAATATTTATTTGTCTGATGTCAAATATACCTGCGGCTGTCAAATATACCTGACCAACACTTACTCAGTACTTGAGCAGTTTGTTCAGTATATTTTTTATTATTCGTTATTATTTGGATGACTACTTTTTACTTCTAATATTATTCTGTAGTAACAATATTCTTACTTGAGTAAAAATGACCTGCTTCATGTCTTGGCTAGTGTCTCCTCAGGATCAGTACACTTAATCTTACTTAGTTATATCTTCTGTCTATTGCCCTTTTCCTACAGATAATGGTCATAACCACCTGGCTCCCACGTATCATCAGTCTGAGCTATGTCGAACTGTGCTGCAGGAGTTAGAGCGAGTGGACCAGGGCATCGACTCGGCGGGCAAAAGTCCGTACAAGACTGTGGACTACCCCACCTCCTTCCTCTATCAGGTACACGTATGACACATTTATAGTACATTACTTAATCTGCATCCTCCTCTCACATCCCCTAACTTCATGTCCTCTTTTACTATGTCTGTTTCTTCTCCTTCATTTTTCCACAATCCCTCCTCTGTACGCATCCATAACATCTCAATCTGGGCACATCGACTTTATCTCCAAAACATCTAACTTGATATGATCCTGTATTTAGTGACACACTTAGGACATACAAGGCTTATTAGCTTTCCTTTTAGTTGATTAGAAAACTAACAGAAGCCATTTTCATTGTGCTGCTGTGAACATGACTGTGAACATGACTGTGAACATGACTGTAGCATGACTGTGAACATGACTGTGAACATGACTGTAAACTATATGCGGTTCATGTGACGTCACTACCCAGAATGCATTGTGAAGTAAATAACAATGGCAGCCCACAGGTAAATTGGTTTTATATAAAATGTACTTAATGCCACATATATATTAATGTCTGCAAAGTAAATGTTTTAGCGCAAGCATGTCTTAATAGCCGGGGTTCCCTTTAAAATCCTGCATCACCACTCTACTTGGGCAACATTATGTAACATTAACTCTTGCATTCATAATACTAAGATGATAACACGGTTTATGACAGTATATGACTTTATGACATTCTATTTTCTTGATTAATGAGCAGCTGCTATGGCAACATGTGTGGCTGCCCGCTGTGTGAACTCACTTTAGACCTGTCTTTGTAATAAAAGCTGTCTCCGTGTGGTTCAGTAGCTTCAGTTATGGGCTAAATGAAAGTGGAACACATAATTTTTTGATTTTATTTTGAATGTAACGTTACAATTATGCAATACAACGTTGAGAAGTTTACCCCAAAAACACCTATTAATATAGAAATCTTAATTTACATCTTAATCTTGATTTCCCAGGGTTCTATACTCTTCTGATTGCCAATCTTATGGGAAGTGATACATTTATGACATTTTTGTCCCTCACAAACTGTAAAAGTTGACCTTAAAAATACTAGGAAAGCCACAGGAATGTCATCATGATACACAAAAAAAAGTCAAAATCTCAAGGCAACTGACTGCACAGGTTTTAGACTTTTTTACTTGGAGTCAGCATTGAGTCACATAATATTTTATAGGTCAGACTGCCTTTAATCTGATGACAGGACAGCAACAATTACAATGCTGTCAGTTTTGTTTTGGTGGGCAGCGTGGCTCATGTGGAGTGGTCGTTCTATAAATGAAGACAGATTGAATCCCGCTCGGAAAGGTGCATACTGTCGACTGTAGATCTAACCCACATTGCCTATATGTATAAATGTGGATGTATGATTAGGGTTTGGTGGTGGTCATAGAGGCTATTGGTGCAGAATGGCTGCCACGTCTCCATCACTGTGTCCCAAGGCAGTTGTGGCAAACCACACCATTGTGTGATAGTGGTGTGAATGAATAATGGACTCGAAACAATTGAAGCACTTTGAGAAAGACATTGTAAAACGCAATATAAATCAAATCATCATTATTATCATTATTTTGTGTATATATAGTTTGTGTGTGTATGGTAAACAGATGCGGGTGGTGTGTGCCCGGATATCGCTGAACATCCTGAGGAACCCCCAGACCTCCTATGCCCAGCTGGCGCTCAACATCATATTCGCCATCCTGGTGGGGCTCATTTACTTCCAGATGCCCCTAACGCTGCCCGAAGCCCTTCAAAACAGGTAGGGCAGTTAGCCAGGAGAAGGTGTAGGGGGCACCAAACACAAGGTTGGTGGTGGTTCCATCCATGTCTGGTTTATAATGTTGTGGTATTTCATCAGAAAGGATGCTGCCTTGTCTCTGTCAGTCTGTCCCAGGACAGCTGTGGGTACAACGGTATCTTACTACCACCACCAGTATATCAATGAAAGCCTTTTTTTGTTAAACTACCGAATAGTGTTAAAATATAATAACTACATTAAGGAATTTAAGAAGTCATTGTCACGAAACTCATTTTTACACAGGTAGCTGAAGCCTAGTCAAGCAGGTCTAAGCGTGACAGTAGCATAACCAGTTAATAGCAGGGGTAATGCACACGGATAAGACTCATCTCTCTGGTAAAAACTAAAAATGGATTAATCAAATAAATGTAAAAAAAAAAAATATAAATCACGAAATGTAAACCAAAGTAACAAAAGATAAATATATATAAAATGCAAAACACACATAAAATTATATAATGCAAAAGGAAAAACAAAAAAAATGAAAGACATTTTGTTTATTACTATTATTTGTTTTTATTGAGCTTTTAAAAAAAGATTTATTTATTATACAGTTTTGTTTGACAGAACAGTAGAGTGACATCAGGAAATCAGGTAGAAGAACTGTCGTGAGTCGGATTCTAACTCACAACGCTAGGGCAAGCGATGTAGGCTCTGAATATGGGCCGCACGCTCTAACAGCTAAACAAATATAAAGCAAAATGAAAAAAAATTAGAAAACACTTTTTTATTTTTTATTTTGTTTAATTTTCTGTTTTCTCATGTTGGTTTTTTTGAGATTTTTGCTTTGCTATATCCTGCTGTTTTCTCTGATACACTGTGACTACACCATATGTCTCTATAATAATGTACAAATCAATGCTTCCGCTTTCCCCTGGAGCATTTTAACATTCTCATTTGAACATAATGACTGACAGTTATGCTAATCGGTTTCACATTGAGCTAATTGCCTTCATCATTCTAAATGGCTTAACGGTTGTTATTTTATTGCATTATCCAGATGTATTGTTTTGGAACTCAAGACCTAAAACTAAACTGACTTTATTAAATGAACATTTGTAAATTGAACTCAAACTGTGAGAATCATTGCTGTAAATAGGAGCATCAGTCATAATTTTAGTTTTGTTGTCTTGATGTTTCTTTGTATAACAATAGCACACACAAATAATACATATATTCCATATTTTCAGTCAAATGTCAGAAAATAAGTCTTGGGTATTTGTAAGATGTAGTCAAGCGCATGTAGATTTTTCCCCATGTCTATGCAAAGTATAGATTGTACAGTTTCCTAGTGCTCTTTGTGCCTGTCCCAAACCTTAATAAATGATAAGGAAGGGCAGCTGAAGTAAAACCCAGTTTGTAAATCACTGCATGCATGGAGGCAACCAGAGAAAGGGAAGATAGATATTGGCCTGGCCTTTTTGAATGCGGGTGTATTTGTATGACTGTGCACAGAGGTGGAGCATTCTTCTTCCTCATCATCAACATGGTGTTTGGGAACCTCTCAGCTGTGGAGCTCTTCATCAATGAAAGGGCCATCTTCATGTGAGTTCACAACACACGCTTGGTTTATACAGTTTAATGTTAAAGGTCCTATATTATGCTTTTTTTCACATTTCACAGGTTACCATTTTACATTTTGCAACATCAAACACACACTAATTATCTAATACAAGCTGTTTTGTAGAGATCCCACATTGGCTGGATTTCAAACTCTCCGATTAGACGCCTGTCCCAGAACACTTTTTGCCAGTTTTCAGGGGTAAAACTGACCTCCACTTTTTACTTCTTCTGTGATACAAATAAAGCCTTGACACCCTCACAGCCAAACACACATCAGATCCAATCAGATATGTTGTTAAATGGTAGCAACAATGCTTCTCTGGGTGCGTTTATTGACAGTGCAGGAGCAGACAGGAGGACTTCCCAGAGAGGAGTGGTTTTCCTCAATTTGTTACATCACAGCTGACTCTGTTTTCAGCTCTTGGAGAGGACTATAGCTCAACATAATTAGTTACTCAAACATTAATGAAACAAAACATAACTTTGGGTATACATTTGAGGTACAAAACACATTAGAACATGGTTACAAGCTCAGAAAAGTTGATTTGCATGATATAGGTCCTTTAATATTGTTCATCTTTATGGGTTCTCATTCCAGTCATGAAAACTCCAGTGGATACTATCGGACCTCAGTGTACTTCCTGTCAAAGATTTTTGCCGATCTCATTCCCAACCGCATCATCCCCATCTTCCTCTTCTCTGTTATCGCCTACTACATGATGGGTAATGTCTAATTTCTTAGTACTTGTTGCAACCAGCACAGATCCATCCCAATTTGAATCCAATGTAACCAAGAGCTAGTCACTTAGTTGTAGTAGATGGCTGTTGGCGTACGGTGGTAATGAGGGGCCCCGGGCAGATTTTTAGACCGGGCCCCCAAAAACACAAACTACTACTACTGCTACTTCTACTTCTACTGCTACTTCTACTGCTACTTCTACTGCTACTTCTTCTACTACTACTACTACTACTACTACTACTACTACTACTACTACTACTACTACTACTACTACTACTACTAGTCACACCTTTAAATCTACTTTATTTCAAGTAAAGGTACAAGTATCATTAAATAATCAACTCAGAAAGTACTAAAAAAAAGTAAGTACGTTTTTTGAGTAAAAGTATTTAGTTGCTGTCCCTAATATTTAATAATAAATAGGATTTGATGATTTGTCACCCTGGCCCAGTCCAATTGCCCTGGCTGCACTGTATGACTCTATCATCCACATGCAGCCTTGATGTTTTACCCACTGGATTTCTAAAATCAGTTTGTTACCCCAAATTTTACATTTAGTTAACATCTCACTTCAATCAGGAACATTTCCAAGCTCACTGAGAACTGCTGTCATTAAGCCTCTTCTAAAAAAGAGCAGTCTTGATGCCACAGTACTAAACAACTATCGGCCCATATCAAATCTGCCGTTTTTGGGTAAAGTCCTTGAAAAAGTGGTGT
>JAVQKC010029453.1:0-25604 GCA_036025475.1 Philypnodon macrostomus | reverse complement strand
TGTACTCTTACTTGAGTAAAATCTTGTAAATCTAGAAAGAGTAAGAGTACTTTTACCACCTCTGTGTGTCATGGAAGAACAGCTTTATGTGAAAAATGTGATGATGTGGAAATTCTGTTCCTTGTGCCTTCATTTTTGGAAATATTATTTATGTTTTAGTTTATTTGTTTTGCCAGATTACAACAAAATGAAACAAATAATCTGATATTACGCTCAAACAGTTACTCAGGACTTGAGTAGTTTTTTTACCAGTACTTTTCTACTCTTACTCGAGTAATTATGTGAATGAGTACTTTTTACTTTTACTTGAGTAACATTATTTTGAAGTAACGGTACTCTTACTTGAGTAAAATGATTAGCTTCTCTACCCACCTCTGTCCATATGCTTTGCAACACCCCATAGATATTCAATGGGGTTTGGGTACGGCAAGTTTCTTGGGAGTCAGTTGTACAGGTCTATTGCTTTCTCAATCTGAACCTTACTCTTCACCCAAAAGCCCGTCTCATAGTAGTCTTTGTCTCACTATCCAATAATAGTGCTAAAATTATTTTCTATTTCTCACAGGTTTTATGTAGTTAGAGATGGAGATGCCCTACAGACCGAAAAAAGAGGAAGAAGGAATTGGTACTCAATACAAAACAGGGGAAGGTAAGATGTTTGAGGGGAAATCTGAGGAAAGCTACTGACCATGTGGTTTTAATGCTGGGGATAATGTATTACTGCTGATATATATTTAATATCTATTTCATTTCTATTTCCTACTGATCATCTAAATTTCTCTTGTTGCTCAATGAAAATGCCAGTTGTTCCCAATGAAAGAGGCAGTCAGAACAAGCAGAAAATCTAACGGTTCCATATCAAGGCACATTTTACTGCTACTAATGTGACTTAAACACCTTGTTCCACAGCTGAGTGGGCTAGCACCTGCTGCAAGTGGCCAGCCTATTACAGCCCAGTAAAGAGCTGTTGCTAATTTTCTGATTCAATTAGCATGCCTCAGAGCTTTCCAGTCTAATTGCAAACTTCTTCACAGTTACCTCCCTGATTAATCACTGCCCATCTGTGAACCACTGAACACCAAACTTTGTTTTAAAATGTCATTTTTCTCATATAAATGTAAGTCCTACTGATATTGATGTGGGGTTACATTGAATGAATTCAATTTGAATTTAGTCTATACTTAAATGTTTGAATGAAGTGACTTCTATTTACTATAGTCTTTATTTTACTTACTCCTCTGTAGTATTGTATTCCATTGTATCTTTTTAACAACCCCAGAGGGAGGAATAAAAAGCATTTTGATCCCCCTGTATGTCTTGAACATCCAACAGCCAAATTGAAAATAATAAATCATCAACTTGAAAAGTATTTGCATTTTATTGGGACCGTTCTGTTTTGTAACAAATTAGCAGTAGTTAATCTTGCATTACATTTTTCTTATTTTTGTGAATCCACTTACATAATATTACAGTGAATAAATAGCAACATAACAGAACCAGAAACTCCGGTTGTTACTAAAGTGGAAGAACACTTCACCGTCAGGGCTCTAACTCAGACAAGAATATGACAGTAGTAATGTTCATAGTTTAGGTCACTCAGCTATAGAGACTTCCTGCTATCACAGCCAGACCTCGTCCCTCTCAATCCCACACAATCCTCTTCTGTGTTCTCCAACTCACTCCTATTGACAAATCTAAAACCAAGGTCATAGCAGTGTTTACACAGCCTTTAGCCCAAATTACATCATCTAAACTCTGGCCCAATGGATGCATCACACTATCTAAGAGAGTGAGAGCTGGCAGACTGCCGCACAGCTAAATAAATAGAAAATAATACAGAAGAAATAAAACACATAGACATACTGTGAGTTAAAAGTGAAATTGACTAAGCCACGGCTCCAATTTGAGAAATCTAGGGCAGCACAATATTTCACAGAACTACAGTATTGTTATTGTTATATCGGGAAATGCAACATCTGTATTATTAAGAGATTTGATTGATCTGGCTTTAAAAGCTTCTACCATTTCTTGACTACTAAATCCAGGAAATTGCATTTGGTATATATTTTAATTCCCGTTTACTTATTAACCATTACCTCAAAGTGTTCAACTATCATCAGTTATATATTGTGCTGCCCTAGCCATCTCACAAAACAAATGGCAGATAGAGTGTTGTCCCCAGCTCCCGATAATGATGCATAACACGGTGGCTGCACAGAAATATAACACCAATATGTCAGCTCTCTGATTTGACCACAATTTGCATGGCTATAATAGCTTATTGACCGGCCCGGGGTTGAGCGGGGCCAGACGGTGTCACTGACTGTAATGACTGGTCGTGTGCCTCCAACAGTTGATTTCAAGCCTCTGTGTCACCCGCTCCCTATAACGTCAATACCCAATCTTGATCCAGCTATCTGCTTTCTGACAAACTCTACACAAACACCTCTGCTCTCTTCCTGCATGACCTAACCCCTCCATCCCTCCTACTCATCTTTTCTCTGTAAATTATTCCTTTATCATATACAGCATTTCCCATAGAGATCGATACTGGTGCAATTCATTATACATCCCAAAACGGGCCCAAGTTTCAATCAATTTTCTCTAGGTAATGTTTTGAGACCAAGTTGGAGGAGTTCCTGCAAAGTCTAAAAGTCCACGCAGCTGCAGCAAAAAATACATTGTGAAAACAGGATATCTTTAAATAGGGTAAGTTTGTTTATTTTCTAAATTGTGGTTAATCTTATAAAACCATATTTCATTAACAACTGAATCATGGATCTTCTTTGCATGATGGCAATATCATTTTTATTTGAGCAATCTGAGTTTGTTTGAGTGTTGTCAATGTTAATTTGTATATAAATGTATAAAATATTGGTATATCATGGCATTATTATTTTATATATATATATAAAAATATATACATATATACACACACACACACATATATATATATATATTTTTTTTACATCAATTACAACAGTTATTCTGTAATTGGGTTGTACTTTTGTCTTCGATTGCCCGGAAGTATTAAACTATTGTCCTTCTAAATAAAAAATGTCTCTATTTAGCTGTTATAAAGTCATTATCAGAGCACAAAGAGTCCAAGAAGAAAAGAATAATTGAAAAAGGTGGTCAAAGCAGGCAAGCCGTGGTCCTTAGTTGAGAGGTCAGATGAAGCAGTGTGGCCGTGCCTACTGTGGCCACTCAGCTGGAACTAAACGTGGACGCCAAGACGCCGACCATTGGAGAGCTGCCAAGTGACTCTCACCCTGCTGTGTCCTGTCAGTTTAGCTTGAAAATGGGTGGGAACTTGCCCCCAGACCCAATTCTGCTGGATCTTCTTTCACTGTTGTCTTCATTCAGACATCTAGCTTAACATTTTCATTACTACAAGTACTAGGACTGCTTCAGCTAATCAGGGTTCAAATTGTGTCTATAGGCAAGACAATTCACACCACTTGCCTGAATGTGTGAAGGTGATTGTCATGGTGTTTGGTGGTTCGGTATGGCTGCCACACATATTGCCCCAAGGCATCTGTGGCTACAGAGGTAGCCTACCACCACAACTGATTGATGAGCACATCCAACTTAAAGCACTTTGTGTGATTAGAAAAGCACTATATAAATCTGATGCGTGATTATTATGTATAAAGAATATTTCCCTAAAGCATTGACTCATGTTCATCCTGTCTATGTAAATGCCATTAGGCCTTGCTTGACTTAACAGCTAGGGGCAAGCTGAATATCTTACTAACCTCAGCAGCACGCATACACACAGACCATCTGCGAACACCAACACATGACAGAGCAAATAGGATTACAGTATGGAGGAAGACCGGGAGGATGATCCAAACACCATAATATCATTTCCAAGAAGAGATGTGGACGGGGCAGGCCTTGGGGCATGGGGTGGGCTATGATGAAGGGTTTAGCGTTGGGGTGGGGCAAGGGCTTAACAGGTCAGAGGCCAGACATACAGTGCAATGATCTAATGGCAGTCTGGTCTGTGCACAACACCGCGGTTTTTGTCTGTTTGCTTGTTTGTGAATAAATACAGGTCAAGAAAACAACTACTACTTTATACAATTTATAGTATTTTTGCTGAGTCAAAGTTAAAACTCACATTTAGATCAATGTTTTATCAGAAGGTTTAAGCACGTGTACTTGGTGTCAACAGTCATCAGCTGTTGCCCTTGATCTGTTATGAGTTTGCAAAAATAAACACTTTCACATTATAGAAAATGAAAATGTTTGCTTCTAACATCAAGATACATCAGGGATTACCATGTGATTTGTCAACTTATTTACAGTGTATTGAGAGATTGCAGTGGCGTGAGAGGATTAAAGTGCATGTCATGACAGGAACAAATACATTACTTTTGAAGTGGAAAAAATGATATAATTAAAAACAAAAACTAATTCCATGTGGTGAACACAACAATGAACAAAACATACTGCATTAATTTACTTTTAAAAATAAGACCGTTCAGTTGACCGGAGGAGGCACACGAGCACACACACATTAACAGGATGCATGAGATTTTTTCAAAGTATGGCTAAGTGTTGTTGGCTTTGAGTTTTCAACATGATCTAATATGAACTCACTGAGTGTAGCCCTCGGGAGCCAGTCTGACATGTGACTGACTATGACACTTCAAGATCAAAGGTCAATACAGATTTCAGCAAATCTGAGCAGGCATGGCATGAGCTTATATTCAGGCTGGGAGGGGGCATGGCTTGGCCTCCAACCCTTTCCTGCTAAGACCCTTGAAGTTTTTTACCCTGACCTAGACTTGACTCCTTCATCAGGGATGTTAGCTATACTAATTACTGCCTGATAGCAGCCTGGTGCCAAATACAATTCATTTCCCTTTAACTCTCTTAGACTGAGTTCGATTGGCTGGTGCCAACATCAGTTAGTGCTTATGAAGTGTTTTAGACACAATGTACCAGGCCCCATATTTCCCCCTCCTGGAGGCAATCATTTTCTTTTGTTTAGGGTTTTGTTTTCTGCCCACATGTTGTTCACAGGGCAAGGTTAGGGCCAAAGGGGAGCTGGTCTATGTATTTTCTGGAGGTCAGGAGGCAAGCAGTCGAATAGAATAAAGCATTTCATAATCCAAACAAAAGGGGATTAAAATGGCGCCAACTATGGATTTGGAATTGGCACTGACCTCACCACTCTGAATATCAAGCTTTAAGATAAACGTTCTCCTCCTCAGGGGAACATGTAAGGTATAGAGATATAATGTGTTGCTGCTTGACTTCGCTTCCAGGGTGAGTGAGGGGACTTCTTCTGGGGTCAAGAGTCTAAACATAACTTCATGTCCTTAGTCTTGGTACCAAGTATTTAAGACTCCTACCCAAAAAGCTAGTAACTTCTGGGAAATTCAGGGTGGGCCTCAAACCATTGTAGCCTTGTCAGTCATTATCAACTCTGTGTAGACAAATTGGTGTGTATCAGTGTGTGTACATATGTAGGACAATCTCTGAACATGCATGAATCTGCAGTTTGTGTGTGTGTATGTGTGTCTATGTACAAGCAGCCTGTCCTTTGTGATTAGATAGCAGGCGGACATACCAGCTGACCAGCATACATGTTCAGAGGCAGGGGACTTGGAGTAGTGTTTTTCCATTGGCTCTGTAGTTTAGCCCTGAGAGGCTAACAGGGGTGATAACCAGTTTGTCTCTAGGTCAACAAGATAACATAGCACACTGCATTCTTCTTCATGGGAGCAAATGATGGTCTGAGCTGACAGAGTTACATCTGACGCTGACAATATATAGGGCCAATTACACACATTTCTATTTAAATAGGCTAATAAATATTACTGCTTGTAGCGGAGTTTGGCTGAGTTTCTCGGGGTGTATGAATGGTCTTTGCCAAAATGGACTGTGTTCTTATTCTCGTAGCCCGAGGTACCTTTACTATGGGCAGTTTAGATTTCTCCACATGCATGTCTTTGGGCAGTGGATGCAGATCCCTGGAGAGAACCCATTGCAACACGGGGAGAACATGAAGAAACCACAGAGATTTTGCGTGCCTTTAAAGCCCGAGGATCGAACCCACAACCCCTTTGCTGCAAGTCTGAAGCGACAACCCCTATCTCACTGTGCACCGTATTGAAAATAAAAAAAAAACAACATACTTACTATAACTCTATGCCTGACACGTCCCTCTCCAGAAGTCAGGTGACTAAGAGATTTAAGGTCAGCGGGTGCTGCCCAGAGCAGTCACAGGCTAACTGTGGTCAGAGGATGTGGTGGATATAAACAAGTGAAGTGGTGGGGATTAAGTGCTATAGCATCAGTGGAAGATCAGTGCAGTCTATCTCATTATTCCCAGGTACAATATGCACAACAACTCCCTAAGCACTTTATAATTGCTGCTTCCCTGGCCATAAACCAGCTGTGTTTATTACTGCTTTTTAGTCCACGGTGCTATCACTGAGAAAAGAAAAATCCTTCTCTAATTGCCACATTTCTCTAATACCTCCACACATTGGTTTGACTAGTTATTTGTCTGCAGTCTAAAAGAGGGTTGGTTATAAATATTTTTTTTATCTGACAGTGTAGAGCAGAAGAGGTACAATCCAAGGTCACTGCCGCATAGCCTGGCTGGTCACAGAATTTACCATAATTGTTTTTATATAATTATATAAATAAGGTATCATTTTTACAGGAAAGAAAAACATTGCCACTTGAGGGTGATTATGTTTCAAGGACTTTTATAAGAATATTTATCAACATTTTGTTTAATTATGCACATTCAACATATACCGCCATAGCCATGTTTAAAGTATTTATATGAACTGAATTCAATTAAACATTTCTGTGAATGAGGAAAATAGTATCTAAATTAATCATCTAGTATATATATATATATATATGTGTGTGTGTGTGTGTGCACAAAAATGTGTTTACAGTATAAATCCATACTGAAACTGAGATATGGTTAAAATGTGTTTTTGTTGCCTTGTCACAAGTGTTGCTACCATCAAATTCAAATTGAGCAAATATTTTTGCCAAATATTGTAAAATATCTGGTAATAACTGGTATATTCATGGTTCATTGTATTTTCATTAGATTTGTAAACCAGACTTGTAGTCTTTGTAGACTGATTTCTCAATACAAAATGTAACAGTATAATGTCTAGTTTTTGTCCTAGGTCTGCTTGCTTCAGTAAAACCCCTATGTCGTGTTAGACTGGCAACTTATTTCAGATTTGTATGTGGTGGTTTGTTTTTGTTGTGCCCCTATAGAGCTTATTGGATTAAATCTATACCTAAACTAATCTTTAGCCACAAGAACCCAACTTGGACTAAGGGTGACCTTACACTGACCCCTCTGACTCCTAAGATAAAGTAAATTCAAGTTTGTGAAACATTTCACTGTATATTAGGAAGACAGCAGGGACAGGTTCTGGTCTTGTTGATGCTAGAGCCAAATCAAACGTGTTACAAGCCGGTTTGTGTGTTCCTTTTTTCTAAGCAGTTTGCCACATGTCGAGGTCAGGGGTAAAGGCTGGAAGGATTAGAGTCTATATCAACTCAATGAGAAGAAGCCATATGGGCAAATGAGATCCATGTCCATGAAGCACTAATCTGGGGATGCCCTCCGAGTGACCAGGGATGGACACTATACCTACAGCAGCTAAGAGGCTTGGGAATTCAAGAGCAGCAGTCAGTGGCCCCGGTGCTGACTCTAGTACTGTAGCCTGTACGTTAGCTCCCCCATCTGACCCTGGCAACACAGAGAAGAAAGGGAGCACCAAAGCAGATTAAAACACTATCAGCTTAAACAAATACAATGGTCTGAGATTAGTAACCTACAGAGATGGATGCACGGAGATAAATACTTTGGACAAAAACAACACTGAGTCTATAATAAAACCAAGGAAACAGAGCACAACATGCATATTAGTAGCACCGGGGTCCATCTTAAGGCGTAAATATATTTCCGAAATATCATATACTGTAATTCCAAATGTGATTAAAGCTAAATTACTTCTGCAGAAGAAGAAGAAAAAATATATACAGTTATTAAAGGAGTGTTGGAGTGAAATGCGTGTTGTGTTTCGCCACCGGGCTGAGCTTGGTGTGGTATAGCAGGAAGAAAAGAAGTCAAACAGGAAGGCGGGGGGTATTTATTAGAGATTGGATTCTTGTGATTGGCTGTGTGGCGGGTAACAGAAGGACAAATGGACAAATCTGCGGAGCTAATAAGAGTGAATACTGAACAGCCCTCATGGGCAAATCTGGTACTAAGATGATAATAAGATTATAAAACCCCACTATATTGCAGCAAATTGTATAAGTGTATCATTGAACCTTGTTGAACTTTCATTTATGCATGCCAGGCGCTTTCCCTTTTTGTCTCTGCCTGCCTCTTTTTTTTTAATCACCATGACGACTACAGTGTATAGATTTTTTTTAGAATAGGAAAATCCATCCATCATGAGACAATGATTGGATAAAAATGGCTGTCTTGAATTTACCTATAAGTGAAGTGAAGGGGTGAACTACAGACAGCTTACCGGACAGACTGTTGGTTAACATAATCACAAAAGACGTTTCACACCGACTGTATGTGAGATGTGATTATAAACCATGTCACACCTTGTCAGCTTCTTTCACACCGGCACACGTCACAGAATAAAATAAATGTTGGGCTTAAACATTTCACTTTACCTGATGACCAACTACATCCACAGATTTATTTTACTCCTCTGTCAGCCGACAATCATATGAACAAGAGAAACAGCACAAAAATGTTTACTATACCATTTTTAAATATATTACTTACAAACAAAAACAAATAAAAAATACTAAATGACTTCAACTCCAACTCCAGGTTACATTGAATACAATTTCAATACAACTGTCTCCTACATGTGATTTAAAAACACTGATGCCTTATGAGGACTGTTTTTATTGTTGACATTTACTAGTTATCACAAATCATTCATCTTCTTCTGCTTGTCCCTGTTCATGTGACTGGAGCCTAGCCCAGAAACTATGGGCTTTAAGGGGGGTAGACCCTGGAATAATGGCCAGCTCATCGCACGGCTCACAGACTCAAAATGACAATTCATTCACTGAGGGTAAATTAATAGTTTAATTATTAATTTTGAGAGTAATAGAGGGATTTATAGGGGATGTTAAAAAAAGCCTAAGTCAAAGAGTAGATAACAAACAACTTTGACAGGTTTGTACACTGATGTGTGATATTGATCATGTTCATTTCGTCAGTACTAGGAAAAACTAATGGAGAAAGCATTGTCTTAAACTAGAGCCGAGGCATGTCTATTGACTTTGTTGACTTATCTTTCTAATCTGGGAGAAGATACGGAGTCAGGCAACGAGCAAAGCAAACCACCACAGATCAATAAACAAGGACAGTCCCATAGAAGTGAGGCAAAAAATAGCATCAAAGTGGTCAAGTCTTTGATTCAGTAGAGAGACACATAACCCACAACACATAACACAAGGAAAACAATTGCCATGTCACCAAGGGACAATAGAGCAACTTGATAATTGGCCAGGGGCAATGTTGCATCCAGCCGTCAAAATAACCAAGGCTGAATTAATACGAGAAATTGTGATTAAAAAGTTAAAAAGGAAACAGAGATTATGTAAAAATAAACTCTAATAATTAACTCTGACAAATATGTTCTTTGTTCTGGCATGTCTTGTTCTAACTGCTGCCTTTGGATCAATTTAATTTAAGCCATTCCGTTTTAATAGAATTTTATGTCAAAAATGTAATTGATGAACTCGATGTGTAAATTTCAGATAGTGAGCAAAGGTGTTGAAAGCTCAGAGTGAAAGAATCAATCCATATTTTGACATTTTGACAAACATCATTTTAAAATGAAAGCGTTTACACCTTAAGGTGAGAACACACATGATCCATTAAGAAAAGCCAATCCAAGTAACAATCTGACTTTAAGCACCCGAAATGAGTTCCCCTCCACAGAATGTATGAACTGTAGATAAGCTCTTTGGCCAGCTCAAAACACACAAAGACCCCAAAACAACAGTATGTCTCATCTTCCGACATTTACATTTCAAGTGATTTCCTATTTTAGAATATTTTTTGTAGACATGAGGAGATATAAGTCTTTCCAAAAAACTGACTGAGACAAAAGGCTGATCTAACCTCCACAGATCCTAGGTCAGCGGTTTTATAGTGTGGTTCACCAGAGTTTTCCGGTCTATTTCCTGTGACACTATTTATTTAGTCTATGAAAACACTAAAACACATACAATCTTCAAACATGCTAGTGGACATCCACCAAACAAAACTGAATAAATATTGGTTGGAAAGTCAGGTTAATTTGAACGAATTTCCTCTCTGAGCTATAGTGCACATGAATGACTGGGTTGGTGTGTGGTGAATATTTGCTGACAGCTATAAAGATGTTTCACGGTCAACAGTGCGTGGACCATGGAGGTAAGAAACTTAGAACAGGCCAATAAAAAGCCACCATGGAGGGCAACTGTCTGCTCTTCCTCTGCTTCATGCTATTGTGGTAACCTGCTATAATAACATGGAACTTTTGCTTTCTGTAGTCTTCCTCTGTGGTTGACCCCAGAGGCCTAATATTCACTCATGAAAATGTAAGTGTTTCAGAAAACTATGACGTTTGAAATGATGAGATTAAGAAAAAAAATCTTCTGTTAGCATTGAGCTTGTGTTAGCTGTACATTATTCAGTTTAGCTACTGTCATAATTTAGCATTTGTGTTAGCATACTTACAATTGTTTGCAAATTATGTCATCAGTAAGGTATGTGGTTGGAACTTTGTTGAAGTTTTATTTGTTTGCTACTTCTCTTTCGATTCAAGCAACCCGTAGAGTGACGACCCACTCCCCAGACTTACATCATGATACAGGATGATAACTAGAAGTGACCAGGGGTCGGGGGAGGGGCAGTTTATGATCAACCACAAAAATGATTTATGATACTGAGCAACAGAAGGATGAGCGTAAAGACAAAAGACAGTTTGACCTCTTAAGTCCTTGCACACTAATTGTTTCTCATCGTTATGACAATATTGCATCACTTTTTCAGCCAAGTCCTTGCCATTTTAATGAAAAGTCAAAAAACAATGAACACTATTCTCTCGTGTAATTGGTAAAGGCTTGTTGGAAAGGCAAATCCAAACTTTGCACATACCAGTAGTGCATTTATATTGAGAAGTCGTTTTCAGCAATCCATTAGAGATAATTACAGCTTTGTGTTGGGATGCTTGTACCAGAGCAGGGCGGGTAATTAAAGTACAGGTAAGACATTAACTTACTTTTGTTAGCCATTAATCAGTGTTTACCTTCAGAGAGCTCCCCCATTGTAATTAATAATCAGCTTGGACAATGAGTAATCACCCAAGACCAAGCCTGTGCACATGTGTGTGTCTATGTACTGTAGTCCCCCATTGAAAGAACATCCTCACTGATCAAACAGTCAATCCTTCTTTGTGCCTAAATGTCAACCATCTACTAAAGGAACTATAACTCATTTTGATACCCTCTATTAATTGGCATTATATAACAGTGCATAGTGCAAATAATTACGTCTCGGAGAGGTCTTAGTAACCCCACTTAACCACCAACCCAATCCACATCTTATTCCTGGCTGGATACCAATGTATTTCATACTGGAATGGCAGACTTCTGATTTTAACCAGCTTATGAAAACCAGCATTAACTTGACTCCAAAGCAAAGGAGGCAATAAAACATACAGAGAACAATAATGATTTACAATGAATTGCAGAGATATGCAATCTATTATTGTGCCCAATGTCAGCCGCCTATTTCCATTTTGTATAATCAGTAATAGCTACACTGCAATAACGTATTTTTTTCCATCTATGCTGTGGTCCAATGGATTAAGATATGGAAAGCTTAAAACACAACGCAGCATGTGCCAGTTCATGTCTTCAAATGAGAGCGGCGCATAGGCCTCTACAACAGCTCACTAGAATGTACTGTATTTTTCTGTATATGCTTATGCAATGTACTATGGTAATGAGCCATCTTATCCCATAATCTACCATCTGCAAAAATAGTGGAAAATACTCATCGGACACACTGCCATAGCAAAAGATACCAGGGAAACATCAGTTGTGGAAGCAGAAAAGGGAGATGACTGTTGGGAGTGGAGCGTGAGTTGATTGAAGCTCCTGCCCATGATGTCCTGACAGCCTTCCCCTCAACCTTTTCTCAACCTTATCACCTCTGTGCTCTGCTGTGGCTCTCACCACAATGGCTGCTGCCTGTGAACCTGCTAGGCTGCCAAGGACACAAAGATGACCGAGTCAACCTTTGACATCAGAAGCTGCCACCAAAAGACCAGAGACAAGCTGAGTTGGCAGCTCTGTTAACATGCCAGAGACTCATATCTTTTCAGCGTGGTTCAAATAGTAAAAGTCAATAGAGCAGAAGTCAATAGTTCAAACATACAGATGGACACTGTGTCAAACAGGTCAGTGTCAGAACAATGATAGGAATACCCAGGGTTTCAGAAGTAAGCTTGGCTCAAAGGTTACTGTCTTTTAGGCCAACACCAGAAGACATATAAAACTTCAAGGAAAAAAAGTGACATTTGAACATGAAATAATATATGGGTTTTGAAATAAAGGCTAGCTGACATTTCAAGGAGCTGATTCACTGGTAGATCTTAAGGCTACCCACCCACATAGCTCTGTGTGGAACATGATGTTTTAGTGACCAAGTGGAGATAGCACTGTAGCGCTAATGCAGAGCATGTGTCAGATGACCTATACATTCACTGCACACTATTCAGAGGTTACACAGGAACACTGGTGATAAAAAGATGAATATTTTGTTGTCAAATATGTAAGATCATGAGCTGAAAAAATTAATGGGAAATGTATGTTTGTGTGAACATCGCTGTTTGTGTGTCTCTTCAAACAACACTGCAATCATAGGCTCTTATCAACGGTCGAGGTTGAGGATTACAGCTTTCATCCCTAATCCTACATTAAGGACACATTCTCATGATGCTGTGACATCATCCAGGCCAGTCCACAACAGAGAGGGCACCGGGAGAACAACCAAACACCACAGGACACGATTAATGAACATACAGACAGTGCAGATGATGAAATAGAGAGAGCACGGATGACAAAGGCAACAGAAATAGAACATAAATCAAACACACATTATTTTAGAAGCATGTTGGAGAGAGTTTGTCACATACTTGTACAAACAAAAACTTCATAATTGCAATCATATACTTTTTGACTTTTTTGACTTCAGAGAGAAAGTCTGAAATTTGAAACAAAAGACAAATAATTCATAACCTTACCTCTCATTCCCATTTCTCTCGCAACTAGTTGTAGCTTTATTTGCCAGTATTACGGTAAACTGCCTAGTTTTTTCTAAACTATAAAAAAAAAATTGTTACCTGCTGAAACTCTTGGACAGTCTGGCAGCATGGACTCCAGTGGTGCGTCTAATGGCTCTGGACTTGACACCCAGTTACAACAGTTCTGCCGAGAATGGAAAAATATTCATTATAAATAACCAAAACATTTATCAATAAATTGTTTCAAAAAAGAGAAGACGACAAACAGCAGATAAATTGGAACAGACTACATAAAGAAGAAGAAAACTGTATGGTTGCTTGGGGGGGTGGACAGGAACAAGCAATTAAAAGCTCTGTGACATGTTGCTCCGACAGCTTGGTGTTTGTTTGCGGTGTGGCGCTGAGGCCTTCTACCATAGTGGATGAGTGGGTGCCCCGGGGGGGAGGGTGTCTGCCCGGCTTGCTGACCCATAACCCCATGCAAACACCCCTAGTCCTCTCAAACCCCCTGTGGTTGACAACTCCACTGTCAGAAAAATAGAGCCAAGACCTCTTCATCCAATTTTGTGTTGTCTTCATCTTCTATCTGTTCACCGTGACAAGTGCTATTCTACCAGTCTGTATATTACATGTATCAATAATGCACACTGTAAATATTAAGATACAAAGCTGTATTTCTCCTGAGTTTGTTTTACCTCAGTCGGCATATGACAACATATCAAAGAGTGTTTTTTTTTCCCTTGACCGTGGACTGGGCATTGGTATGCTGAGGCTTGTAAGGCCAGCACAAAACGAGTGAGAGGGGAGAGAGAGGGGAGGCATGCTTGGAGAAGACGTTCCCCAGATAAGATAAAAGTTCAATAGAAGAAAGAGAAAATGTAAAGAGATTAGAATGTGCAGCTGGCGTCCTTCTGAATCACTGCTTATCTGCCCTTGTTTACTTTTAGCCTCCCCCCCTGACAGCCATTACAGTGCAGTGCATGTTTATGTGTGTATGTGTGTGTATGTGTGTGTGTTTGGGTCAGTGATTGCATTGCAGGGGGTCTTCCACCAAGAACTGAGTCCTCTAGATGTGAAAATGTACAAAACACATTCTATCCTAACTCCTTAAGCACAAACAGCAAATAATATGAATAGTAAAATATTATCTTTGAAATGCCTGGCTTCTAAATCAATGTAAACAATACATAGAAGATTATGGTGGCCGTTATAAAGAATACATGGACTACTTTACATACAGCCGTATTTAGGATAGTCTGGGATTTAGAGATTGGTTTAAAAAAGATCAAGTGAGGGTCAGTTCTGGGGGGCAAAAATACCTTGTTGATGCTTAGCTCAGATAACTACTCATTATCTACTAAGACCTTTTGATGACACAGAAACAGAAGTGAAGAAACTGGGTGCCACTTTAGGTAGAAGGTCTACTTAATAAAGTGACCAGTGAGTGTATCAAATCTGTACTAAAATATTGAATCTACCTTTATTTTATATTATTGTTTCAACAAGTGAGCTGGAGAAAGCAATGGTGTCAGTTGTGTCCGTGTTTTTATGGCTAGTTCCTTTGGCAGAGTAGTATTGTATCACAGCCCAGAGCGTTGAGGCTCATTGACTGCTGCATCAAGTTTCTGATTGTTTCTCCTTTAATTCATTCAGTGCATCTCGAGAAAGATGTCAGCGCGACTGTTGAGCGGTGGGCTAAAGGAGGAGAGTCTTTCAAAAGCCCCTCCTATTCTCCCCCTTGCAACTTCCCTCTTTAACCACCAATGCCTGGGATGGAGGCTGCTGAGGAGGCTTGAATAGATTTGTCAAGGCAACAACAACACATACACAAACACACACACACACACACACACACCCACACACACCCCCACACACACACACCACACACACAGGGTCCGGAGCTGTGGGAGACCACGGGCAGAACAGCAGTCATACAAAGAAGGGCCTGCTGGCTGGGATTAGAGTGGGGCGACATTACAAAAGGATGGCACATCACATCGGGGCTGCCTCTGACGCATCTGAGCATCATCACTTCAAGAGCCTTGTCTGTCGATCAATGCCACCACTGAAGTGAAGGGGAGATAGAGAAACAAACATGTAAACGAATTTGACTCCTCTGTTGGGCATGTATATGGATGGCAGCTACTAGAACACATCATCAGAAATAAGTCATCAAAGAGGCTTTAATATAGAAGAGATAGGTGATAAAGCTAATGACTGGGATAATAGGAGCACCACTGTCCGCATTTTGAGAGGAATGCTTTTAAGGTTATAGCTGTTCTTATCTTATACGTAACATAAATGCACTGTAATGGTCACCAAATGTAGCATTAATGGAGGAGTGACCAAATAGTGTCTTTGTGTGGTCTTTTCGTGTCTGCTGCAAGACAGAGGGACTTTCAAATGGGCAAGACCCAACTCACCCACTTATGAATGTGTTAGTGTGACTGGTGTGTTTGGTGGTAGTTGGAGAGGCTTTCCTTTTCAATCTGCCTTCTAGCGTGCAGGGTGTCACATACAGGTTTTTACACTGGATGCCCTTCCTGATGCAGCCCTTAACGCAGTCCTAAGTCAGATGTGAAAAAAATCCAAAATCAAGTACACAGCCACAGCTCCATTCAAATGTAAAATCTATTCTATCTCAGACGATTCAAAGTCCAATGGTAAGTGTACCCATAACACACATGACAGCCTGTGACTTAACTTCTCAGAAACTCGTCCCAAGTATCAATTCTTGCTCACTCTGGGTGCGCCTGTCTCCCACACCACTCCTCCGGTCGCTGTATAAACTCTATGGATTAGGATGGTTTATTCATGACTGTAGTGTACTCAGTGTGTGTGTGTGTGTGTGTGTGTGTGTGTGTGTGTGTGTGTGTACGTGTGCTCTGGGCAGGCCACTAGAGTGTGACAGCAGGCCAGCACAGTGACAGGAGACACCTTGGAGACTGTGACAGGCTGCCAGCTGTACACCATCATTCGCATTTCTCCCTCTTTCACTCACTATGCTACTCATCTATATCTCCAGAAACATCTCTTCATCTTCTCCTCGATCAGTATTCAATCCATTCAGAAGCTACCTGTCTTTTTGTCTTTCTTTTCCACACTTTTCTCCTGGCAGCGGGTGGGATTTTTTAATAATTGAACGTTCTTCTAACTTTATTTTCTACCGATTTCTGTGTCATTCTCAGTCAAAGTGGCATCTTTTTGTTTGCTCCTTCCCATGCCCTCTGAAGCCTCTTCCCACCTGTTATGATTTTGGGCTGCCCCGTTGGTGACCTATTTGGTCTATATAACAGGGCACCCCAGGCACCTATCTTCTCCCTTTTACAATCCACTTCTCATTGCTCTGTCCCAACCATCAAATAACCTCTTGGACTTTGGAGGGAGGGAATTAGCTCTGTCTGTTTGGCTTCTTATGCAACATTCAAATGGGCCCCTGTATTTGAGTACATATGTTTTTCCCAGCCCAGGACATATCTGAGGGTGAACCGAGGTAACTACTTATGTCAAAGTCAGTGTATAGCAATTATTTTTCCCAGCCATTTTGTTATACAGTATGAGTTGGTAGAGCAGGTTGTCCACTAACTGGAAAGTTGGCGGTTTGATTCTCAGTACCGTACTGTTGTGTCCTTGTGCAAGACCCACCTTGCCTAAATGTATGACTGTCAGAATGACTGGCATGATGGTGGTTGGAGAGCCTGTAGGTGAAGTAAGACTGCGTCATCACCATCTGTGGCTTAAAGGCCTTATGAAGAGAAATACTGTATAAGTCTAATCTAATTACATCAAAAATCTAAAACATCTAATTACATAAAGGATGATCATATCTGTATTAGCACTAAGGTTATACAATATAACTTTTAACTTAAGCATTCTGTAGGTCCAAAACAATAATTGACATAACCCTTCAAATGGACACTTCTATGCTAGGTAGTCCTTAGTAATAGAAAAAATCACATTACAATTCTAAATTCTAATTAAAAATAATATAAATGAATCAAAAACAGGAGACATTAAACAAGAAAGAAAGGCCAGCGCAACCTTGAATCCCAGTCTAATAACATGCGCACATATTCACAGACAAGCAAGACACCTGAGAGCAAAAACCGAATACAGAAGCAAAATGGGAGCTGACAGAAATATTACAAACAAAAGGCAGGGGATATAAAGTAGGATGTAATACAAATACAGTGTGTGTGTGCATGTGTGTGTGTGACATTTGCATCCCTGGCTCTAAAGCAGCTCTCTGGTCTTGGCTAGTCCTCATCTGTATGTGCATACTGAGTGAGCCCAGGTGCAGCGTATGGCGCAGAGGTCACACCAGAAAGGGCAAGTCCTAAAATGAAGCTAACACAAATGCACATGTGCGCGTGCACTCAATCTCACATGCTTAACCGCAGGCACGTCAACACACGCGGTTGCACTTAAGATATATGGATGCCCGCCTGCAGACGCACCGAGCTGGTTTAACAGTCTAAGTTATTCATTGACATGCACCAAGTAAAAATGAAAGGGGGATGATAAGACTAAAAACATAACTATGGTGCTCTATTTCTGGTAAGGGAATTTTAGTTTGTACGTACAATTCAGTTCAACTTCACTTCCCAGAAGAGCATTGTCTGAGTTAATTGTTTATACATTTTATTGTACTTGCATTGGAGGAAGTTAGATGCCCACCGGCTGCTCGCTTGTGTCCAAGTGCCTCAGTAAAGAATCCAGACTTTTGTCTGTTTCAGATTGAGGAGGATGAGTGCCTGTTACCTGTTGCATCCAGTACTGCATGGTTTTGCTGGTCTCCTGAAGCCAGATGTTATGAGCTGAGTCTGTCAGAGCCACAGCGCACACCTTGCTCTTCAACTCCTGTTCTCTCTGGTTCATCTGCAAAACAAAGAAGTGACTGTTTTAGGATTCAGATTACATTAGTACACTTTGCAACAGGGTCCTAGATTAGCCAAATTAAAAAGGAAGAAAACACAATGCTTAAAACAATATATCACTATATCAATATATGAAGCCCAGGTATTTTAGCATTTCACACAAAAAAGAATAGCCCCTTTTCAATTTGACGGTAGCAACGCAACCCAACTTACCCATAGAAGACAGGTTATATTTATGTAAGACTTAAACACACTACCTGCCCAGTAAATGGCTGTTAATACCACTCTAGCACTGACCAGATGAGCCAGCCTATACAGATTCAGCCCGGTGTATACCATAATGTTATAAAGTGGAATATGAAAGAGCTGTTCCACCAAAGCTTGTCCTTGTCACGTCGTGCCACCGATGTCCTTCCCCTGGTCCCCATCCCCTTTCCCTTCACATGTCATACGCATGTGAATGTGGCGTCTGCGAGCCCATCTTCTTATTCCCTTCTGAATGTCAATGCCAAGGAAAATGTCACACAAAGGACTTGTTACCGCTCTACAATAGACTTCCCACACCAATGGTCTCACCCCAAGAGTACGGTATAGCCAGGCTTTGGGAGCAAGCATTTTTACTCCCTTTTGCCTTAAGATAAAAATGGGAAGAATAGGAAACAGGATTTGCAACAATGGCTTAACAATCACTTGGGGAAAGAGTCTGGATAGGGATGGAGGTTAGTATGGGCCATAGACTAGTCATTACAATCCATTGATAAAATAGAGGTTGACACATTGATGTAATCTTTAAGTAAAATACCATTTTATTATGTTTGTTGATATGAATGCCAGTGAAGCACGTATATGTTTAAAAAACACCCGCCACCTTATGCATAATATGACATCACAACAATCCTTGAGAACTATCATTTTCAATATCTTTTGTATAATATTCAATAGAGTATTTGGAATCTTTGTTTGCATTTTGACCCACAACGACAATGCATTTATATGTTGTACAGAACACACACAATATGCACAGTTCAATAAACAAAAAGATACTTAAATTTTAATTTCTGGTCATCTAGTCTAGTCTTCAGTTAATTGCATTTAATGTCCAAGGCGTGTTTGTTTTGTGGTGTCTGAGATTGTGACTGGGGCTTGGACTGGCTAGCTTAGTGGCTTTACATCAAAATGACAGTGAGCATTTGAATACATCCTCCGTTGCCAGGCCAAATTAAAGTGGGAGTGTGTAGAGATAAATGGAATCTATTAGAGCACTAAGCAGTCATACATCATCCAGCTGATAAGGCTTCCACTGGTGCCTCTTAACCAGGTTCCAGGACAGTGCTGGCATGTGTAGTGTTCTATACATGTAACAATAGAAGGCTGACTTTGTACTCTATGCGTATATCAAAACTGTAACACAATTAGCGCCGTCCTTTCTAGTTCTTTCTCATCTAAGCTTGGTTGAAACCGTCTTGCAGTCGCAAAGTCTTAGTAAAGGTCCTGTCTTCTTGGACTGACTAAGAAGGTCACTCCTAGAGGATAGCCCAAGCCAGTGAACAATAGATACTATGAGACTAACCATACGGAAAACTCCGAAATATGTGAAAAACACATGTTGATTTGAAGATCATTGTTTATATAGCAAGTATACATAGATGTATACAAACAAAATAAATAGAAATTAACTAATAAAAATTTCAAAGGTGACTATAGGCTTATAGGCAGTGTACAGCCTGGTGCTCTGACCATAATAAAGCCATAATATGAATGGCTCAACAGGGCTAGAAACTTAATCAAAGACAATACCAGAACATAATAATAATAATAATAATGCATTAGTTTTATACAGCGCTTTTCTTGACACTCAAAGACGCTTTACATTACATTATTCATTCACTCCACAGTCACACCCGGTGACAGAAGCGTGGCTGCCATTTGTGCCTACGGCCCCTCTGACCACCACCAAACACCAATCACACAACCACATTCATTCATAGGCAATGAGGGTTAAGTGTCTTGCCCAGGGACACAACGACAGGGTGCGCTCAGATGGGGACTCGAACCACCGACCCTCTGGTTGAAGGACGAGCGCTTTACCCACTGCGCCACTGCCGCCCACACCATGTTACACACTTACACACACCATGTTTCAGAAATGACTCGTACATTTTTATCTCCTTTAGATTTCTTTCCATTTTCCCCGCAGTCATCCCTCTCCTCTTTAGTTAATCCGTTTGAGCCGTGCCGGATCAAGCAGGCCTCTATACACTGACACAATGGTGCCAAAAATGGCCAAAGAATCCCAACTGTCAACAAGAGGGACCCTCGAAAGGCTCAGATCTTTGCTTGGGCCAGTCCAAAATATTTTTATACAATTCCTCCAAGTTACCAAAGACAGTTAGATAATTTGATATTTCATAAGTTCTTAAAGGGGTCAGTACGACATAACTTATTTCACAGTTTAATGCACAGAAAAAATGCAGTGAATATAGACTTTATTATAACTATACAAGCTTGAAATCTGTATCAGTTTCATGTTTCTAGCCTGGTGAAAAGCAATCCTGTGAGCCGTTTTGAGACTTCCTTGGCAAGAGATGCAAGGGAGAGGTAATCGAAGCTTCATTCACCCCGCATTAAATTTGCAGTACCTGATTTTTGTGCAGGAAAAAAACTAAACAAAACAATTTTAGTTCTTGATATTGAATGATACTCCCCATAGTTTAACAGTTCTATGGCTGAGATAGATGTGGTTTTAACCTAAGATCTGCAATTCTATCCAATCTTGAGATCTTTTGGGGTTGTGCTCAGGTATAAGCGCAGTGGCAAGGAGGACTGTAAGTTACATTTACTTGAGTAACTTTTTGAATATTTGTACTTCTAAGAATAATTTTAAATAGTAACTACTCAATCCTATATAGGTTACCCAGGTATTCATTTATGTTTTTACTCAAAGATGGAATTGTATTTCTTAATACTTAGACAAATTGGAATTTGCTCTTTGAGATTTTGGAGATTGAATTTTTTTTTTTTTTATGAGGCTTACAAACATTTATAGACTTACTTCCACCAACCACTTTTTGGGTAATTTTTTCAGATATTTATTGAATTGTATTAATAAATGTCAGAATTTGAATTTATTTTATTTTTCTGTGTTTGATTAGGCCAACAATCAGTGTACGTAGGCTAACATGAACAGGTACTCGGTACTTAAGTAGTTTTACTACATTTCATTTCTTGGCTGTTCTCCCCACCTGTGCATTACTAGGACGTCATCAGTGTCTGGACCCAGTTCAGTCCAGACATGTCTGTCCCGGAGACCACCAGGACACGGTCAGGTTCACATAGTTGAGATTCCAAAATGGGTTAGGGAAAAAAAGGGTGTTTTTTCTGACCTACCTCACTTCAGCGCCGTTAATACTGAATGGCTCTGAAGTGGTTTGGATTTCAAGATCACAGATAAGTGTCTTGGCGTCTGAATGTGTGGTCATGTTTTTGACAAAACGCTGGCGGCGGTTTGAGGTGAGCTTCAACCACGTCGTCTGAGAGTTGAACCGAGACGTGATTTAGAACGATGTGTAGTCGATTACATTACATCGATAATATCCTGCAATCAACATTTACATTCAACATGCCTATGGTAAAGTGGTATACAGTGGTAGAGACTCTTTCAAAGTCTGTCACAGAAAGTTCTAAATTCCAGAATGGAGGCAACTGGAGGCAAGAGCATAATACAGTTTCAATAGAGAAATTGTGATGGTGATGATTTTAGCAAATGACAACCACTTTACATGCAGGTGAGGTCAGAGGTCAGAGCCTAGTTACATTAGTGAATGTACCTCACATTGTATGTTTATTTAATGTACATATTAGTTTGATTTGTAGGTTTTACTGGACAAGTCCTCACAGAAATGTTCATGACCACAATAGTGTTTTTATTGTATGTTCAGGATTATTCTATCTCTCACAAACACTACTGTTTATAAAGAGAACTCACTTTTGCTCCTGTCGCCTCCGTTCTGGGATATTTTACATTCCACATGACACACATTTTAAAGGGTCTTACAATAGGTGGATGATCATAACCACAGGCTTAACCAGGACTGACCTGGGACTAAACCAGAATGAAACCAGGACTAACCCACAGCAAAACCAAAAACACTAGACTAAGGCATGTAGTATGTAAATGTAAATCCGGTTTAACCTCCACAAACATGTTCTGAACGTCATGTGATGAAGTTAATATCTTAGTCTTCTTTCAAGTGTTGCTCAGACAGGTTTAATGTTAAAAACAATATCACAATCTTTGACCTAAAAGTCTCAATTAGTTATTTTTTCATTCAATTTGTCTTATCTGCTGGATATCTGGACATTTCTCAAACATTAATCCCAGCGTCATCGTTATGTTTGGCATTTCAAGTGTTCTAGATAATGAAGTGTGTAAGTGGTCTGTTATATCGACTGGACACATCCCTATCACATCAGACTCAGTACCAGGAATTCCCCGCTCCACTGTGGGTCAACAAAGGGCGAAGGTCATCAGCTAACAATGGCTTCAGTGTGGACATGGACCCGCCTGGCCACCGTACAGAGTGACATCATGTTTACTTCATTCATTCACAGCAATAATGATGGGATTGGGAACAGTCTGTGTATGTAAGAAGTGTTAATTGGGCATTTAAAGATATAGTCCGTAAATGTTCTAAAAAATGCCAAAATTGACTCTCTGACCCTGGTCTATGATGTATAGTAGGTAGTCTGTAGAGGTCAGGTCAGCTAAAGTAAAACTCCACTACTATTGGTCAAAGTGGTTACCCACAGACAATGATTTGATGTTGTAGAGGCCAGGGGGAGGGGCTAAAGTAAAATAATGACTGATTACTGACTTTTAAATCTAAATTTCAAACTGTTTTTATTTGAGGAATCTTACTGACTACACACAAACACACACATTTGCACTTGGAAGATTGTTAAACACACATGAGCTCACAGATGTTTGCAGATGTCACAAGACTTCATGAAAAAAAACCAGTGAGACGTGTGTGATTTTCCAGACAAGGTTATTGTTGCCATTTTGCTGTCTGTAAACTGTAGCAAAAAATAAAAAAAAAAAACAAAACAAAAAATTTTGCCACATGGATACTTTTGGTCTTAAGCTTGAGATCTCGCTTTTTGTCATTTCAATTATTATAAAAATATTTGATTTCATTTTTGGCCATTTTTTTTCTTTTTTATATATAATTTTTCTTTTTATTTGATAGGACAGTAGAAACCAGCATGCTAAACCCGCTGAGCTAAACCCGCCGAGCTAAACCCGCCGAGCTAAACCCACTATTTAAAAAATTTTAACAATTGCTGTTTGTCATATTTCAACAACACAATGACAGTGAGACTGCGGTGGTCAGAGCAGTCTTTAGTCCCATTCCCTCCCAGACCACTCACACCCAAGCCCCCAAATCCAGATCATCTGCAGATGGTGTGTGTGGTTGGACAGATACAGGAGGTAATGGACCGGATCACTAATAAAAATGATCACATCACACATTTTTGAGGAATATTTCTTATAAAAACCCCAGTTTTATACAGAATTCTGGCCCCTGTCCCCCCATCTGAGGGTATGACATCATCACATTCTAGAACAGGGGTGCCCAATCTTTGATTCAACCCACCAGGACGTCCCGGAGTTTATGGATGCTAAGCCCAATTATCAACGACACAGGCTGGATGTCCAGATTCCCCGTTCAGCTCAGAGTTGGCCAACATTCAATGCTCAGATTTGACCGGATATGGGTCAAAAACAAATGTATTCAGTTTTCATTATATTTAGACAACATCAGTCGACAGACCCAGACTAAACTATTCGTAAGGAAATGTTAATTATAACTTAATTATAGAAGCGTTGACTCTCATTAAATGCCAAATATTTTTATATTTGGCCCACGGACAGTAATACATTTTTATTTTGGCCCATGAGGAATAAAAGTTTGGACCCCCCTGTTTTAGAACCTGCAACCCAGCAATGGAGGTTCATTTTGGTGCAGACCTCAGCCTTGTTCCACGTTTGATTTGATTTTTACAAAAAGCAAACGTAAATAACCTTCACAAACAAACATTTACGAAGAACTGACTGTTTCTGTATTAGATTCAAACTGTCCAATTTTCTCCTCCTTGCAAATGTCATTTTCCACTTCATTGTGTTGTCTAATGAATGAAGTGAAGTTTTTATTTGTATTTTTCCATTAACACATTCCCATTAAACTCATGAGTGTTTTTGATTTGAGCTCACAGTAGACTTTTAGCTTTCAAAATTCTGTGTCCACAAATCTTAAAATATAAAATGTATGCGTTTTTAATGAGAAATATTCCCCCAAATGTTGAATCTGATCATTTTTATTAGTGACCAGGTCCATTACCCCCCTGTATCTGTCCAACCACACACAACAGCATCCTGCCCCCCATCTCCCATTAACATATATAGGGCTATAGAATGTTGTGATGTCACCTGAGACCCAGTAATTAAATTGAACTGAATCATCGTATGAGTGGGCGTAATGGTAAAAATATCATATCAATCCAATCATAAAACTTTTACTAACATGAACTCTGGCATTGTTACAGTAAAAATGGCGGTGAAGGGCTGCGTGTTAGCTCAGTCGCTAGAGCGTGTGGCCCATATTCAGAGCTTGAAATGCCTGTGAGTTCGAATCCCTGGTTCTCCCTCTTCCTGTTGCCTGCTGACCTTCCCATAAAGACCAAAAAAACTTCTTTAAAAAAACATGAGGTTGAAGAGCAGAGCTTAATTTAACGATCTTCCCAGATTAGATTTTATAATTTGATTTTTTTTTATCACCGTATCTCACACCCCTATTTAATGATATACATTGTATTGTGAGACCGGCCTGTGATCTCATAGCCTTTATCAACACTCCCTCATTTATTCATGTACATTGACATATGTATGTTTCAATCGGCTTCAATACCAGTGGGCCTCTCCACCACTCGACACATTGGTGCAAAAACCTAAAGTCTTTATTATTTCTCAGCCTCTCAGTGTCTGCAACACTTCAGGTCCTGTGCTGTCTCTATCCAGACTAATTACACTCTCTTTAAGATCAAGTTTGGACTAAGACCTGGTTTAGTCCTGGTTTAGTCCTGGTTTAGACCTATTTAGACCTGGTTTAGACCTGGTTTAGACCTGGTTTAGTCCTGGTTTAGACCTGGTTTAGACCTGGTTTAGACCTGGTTTAGACCTGGTTTAGTCCTGGTTTAGTCCTGGTTTAGACCTATTTAGACCTGGTTTAGACCTGGTTTAGACCTGGTTTAGTCCTGGTTTAGTCCTGGTTTAGACCTATTTAGACCTGGTTTAGACCTGGTTTAGACCTGGTTTAGACCTGGTTTAGAC
>JAVQKC010029431.1:0-23419 GCA_036025475.1 Philypnodon macrostomus | reverse complement strand
CCCCCCCGCCCCCCCCCCCCCCCCCCCCCCCCCCCCCCCCCCCCCCCCGCCCGCCCCCCCGCCCCCCCCCCCCCCACCATACGTTCACAATGAACAAGTGACATAATCCTTTGTCAAACGCCAAATTAGAGGAAAGCGATCATTCAAGCGTGTAGGATTTTTTTTTCATCCATTATCAAGCCAAAAATTCAAGTGGACTTTGCTACAATATAAGCAACGTGTTCTGAAAACTATATGTCATGTAACTATTTATATATACAACAATAAATAATCTATATATGTAACAATAAATAATCTATATATGTAAATGCAATTTTACAATTAGATATAAAATAGCAGGTAGATTCTCAAAAAAGTTAAAGGGCAGGACAATTGGCCATTTTATGATAACTGTTGAATGAACTAATTCTATTGGCAATACTTAAACCAGCACTATGTTCTGTTTCTGTCCTGTCTAATCCAACATGGCTGCCGGTCTGAAAATGTATGTAGTGAGATTTCTGTGGTGCCAATTTGTTTCCTTTAGTGTTTAGTGTTTTATGTTGCGGTTGGCTCACTTTATTTGCGCAGTCTGGTCTGTTTAATGTGTTGTTAGGAAATCTTACATTGTGCTCCATTTAAGTAAGATTATGATCCAGAAACACTGCCATTCTTCATTCTTTAGAACCTTATGGTCATTGGACAGTGGCACAACTTTTTTTTTTCCTGAAGTGGGGTTCTTCTAGTATTGTTTGGGGACCAGTGCCCAACCGCAGACATGAAAATACCATATAATTACAACATGTAGATTTGCAAGAGCGCTCCATTAGACAAAGCCAGATTGCAAGCGCTGAGAGGGTAGGACATGGTTGATTTTCATTGAAGTCGATTGGTTGATGAAGATTAGGTCTCTTTGGCCCTGGCTAATTAGAGACGCACAGACCTGGGTTTATTAGTGTTGAGGCTACAGCGAGCACACTTTAGGGACATCACTCACATGTTAAACACTGCTAGTGCATTGAAGCGAAGCCTAATTGGATCGGCTCTCACGGTTAGTCCTCCTGTCAGACCGGCTCGCGTGTGCACACCCCGGATGGTTTAATTAAAACCTACGCACTGATGCTAAATGCTGTATATAGTGAGGATTTTGTCCTTGTTTAAAGTCATTTATCATCCATTAAATTACCATTGTTGCAGATTCTCAGGTGATTGTTAATTAAATCTCTTTGCATTATGCTATTGTTCACACTAAATAAGCAGATTACATGGTTGACCCCTAAATGAACTCATGAAGATAATTCATTGTTGATCAAATATAATATGAGAGTGACCATAAAGCTCATTTAGTATAACATTACATTGTGTAAAAAGACAGGGATGTGTGGTATTATATGTGTAGAATAAAAAAGTTTAGTGAAGAGAGAAGAAAAAAGACCATGTCATGACAGAAAATGTGAGAATTTCACTTTATTTGAGCTGGTTGTAAAAATGTGTGCAATGTTAGTCCTTTTTTGATAAGTGTGTTTGAAGGTTCAGTCAGCATTTTGATCTATTTCATAACCTCGGATCTTGCCATTTCATAACCTCGTCTTGCTTCTGCTTCCCCTCAGGTATACCCCGGTCTGATGGTCACTGCGGGCCTTATCCACTATGTCCTAAACCTGCTCCACATCACTGTCCACATCCGGGACGTGTGTGTCTTCCTGGCCCCAGTGTTCAGTGGCCTTACAGCCATCTCCACGTTCCTTCTGACCCGAGAGCTGTGGAACCAGGGTGCCGGACTGATGGCAGCCTGCTTCATCGCCATCGTTCCTGGATACATCTCCCGATCTGTTGCCGGCTCCTTTGATAATGAGGGGATTGCCATCTTTGCGCTGCAGTTTACCTACTATCTTTGGGTATGTATAGCTTATTATTAATATTTGATATGAATTTTACTCAAGAACCAGCTGCAAAGTGGCTAGCGATCATGTCTTTCAGAAAGGAGGTCGTCTCTAGTGAATTAATGTGAACATAATACATTTTGTTTGTCTCTGTGACAACCCTGAGACTAAATGCTGGGACTCCACCCCAGAATTAAATTTAGAATTAAACAGAAGACAAAAATCTACTTTGAGATCAAGTTAAAACCCACAAACCTGAAGCTCATCTCCATGCAAACCACTTTCTTTTACCAGAGATGGTTTATCTTATTGGTAATTCAGTCTATTCAGTTGCATAGGAACTTAAATATTATACTTGGTTGGCTACATAGACATGTAGTGCATTTATTACATTGTGTTATATTGTCTTTATGCAAATGAATAGCATTTCTGTGTGGAGTCTGCTTTGCCTCCACAGCTCCTCTCTCTCTCAAAGATGTTAGGTAAACAGGTGAATCTAAATTGCTCAAAGTTAATGTGCTATATATATATATTGCCTTGTGGTCACTGGGCAATAGTCCATGGTGTACCGCTCTCTTCAAATGTAGCTGGGACAGGCTCCAGCCACCCGCGAGGAATAAGGCATCGAAAATAAAAGAAGTTCTTCAGTAAATTGTCCCCATCTTTGTTCTCTTTTTAGAGGACGGACTAAATATTTTCAAATGTTGCCCGGTTTCAGATGTTTAATTATTTATCCAAAGCCTTGAAAGGCATATTGGGCAGCCATGTGGATCCCAGGAAACGGCATGCACCACAAAGCCCTCACAATAACATGACCTTTAAGCGCAGGACTGAATTTAGACAAGCCACAATAGGGCTGTACAAATAATCGAAATTCGATTACCATTAGACCCAGCAATTACAAAAATCGCATAATCAAGAAAAAAAATATTATTAGCTGAGCCTGATCTGGTCTGCCTGTCCATTTCTCTCGACCCCGCCTCCTCCCTCCAGTCAGCAGAGCCACAGACTCACAAGCTGCTGTCTGCTCTCTGGACCCTGACCAGCTCTATTGGACAGGACCTACAGTGACCCGTGGGAGGAACACATATCGGTCCAGGATTTGATTGAGGCTTTAATTCGTTCATGTTTGTGTTTTCATAGAAATACGCCCACATTCGGCTCACTTCAAAACTTTCTCCCTCTCCGGCTTCGCTGCTGATAACGTCATAATAATCTCAAAAAACATCTTTAGAGAGAAGAATACGATAAGAAACCGTCCTATATCCATGTCACCATTGGGTGCCTGCAGTGGACAGAGGCATGTGGAGTTTCTTAAGGTGCTAAGGGTTAGCATGTGGCACTGCTAACTCATAGCAGCACTTTCTGGGAGATGTTCTGTTAAGTGCCATCAGTCCTTCCTCCACCTGCTCTAAACTCACCCTGTCACAGAATAAGACCGCAGGCCAACTTGGGTTATTTATTTAATATAGGCTTTAAGAAAAGAGCCTAGACCTTTTCGGTTAAGGAATAATCTTTTCAATAATCTTGATGACAATTATGACTAAATGCATTGAGATTATTATTTTTTTCTATAATCGACCAGCTCTAAGCCACACCTAAAAACTTCATGTGAACACAGAAAATCAAAACTTTAATAAATAATAAAAGCAGAAATGTTCTGAGCAGAAATGTGCAGTGTCTGCAATAAAACTACAACAGGTCAACCAGACCTATTCACTTTTTTAACCGATAATACAATTAACTGACTACAATTTGTTACATTCCGGAGACGATTTAATATCTCCGTAGCTATTAAATAGATATCAAACTTGAATGCAGAACCAATCGTTTCCATACATTTTCACCACAAGTCATCAAGTATAAAATCCATACTCAGTGCTATACTGTGTTGTATTTCACTTTTGTAATATATTTGTGATGATAAATTTGAAGTTTCATGTCCAAGAGATAAGTAGAAACACATGTATTATACGCCTAATGTGAGCAGTATTCTCCATGTAAATCCCTCATGGATGTCTTTCTATTTGATGTTAAAAAGAGCTGCATACGGACTATATTTAACAATAGATCAAGTCTTATAGTGTATGCAGAGTAATCTTCGTGCCATAAAGAACGAACAGTGAATAGATTTGGGCAGTTCGTAAAACAACTGTTGGCAGGGATCGTTACTGAAAACTCAAAGGAATCGTTTGAGGAGGTCCGCAGCTTTTCTGAATACATGAATATCACTGTCTGTCACATGGGAGCGGTGGGCTCGCTTAGTTTTTGTTCTTATGCCGTTTAATATCGTCTCGTCTTACTGAGTCGGAAATAATTTTCAATTCAGATGGAATTGCCTTATGTTTCAGTGGAATATAAACAGGTTTCATTTAGCCAATTACTTGTAAATGCTAAAGAATTTCGCACCTGCGCAACCATTTAGCCCGTAATGGAGCAGGTGTCGGATGCATTCAGCCGTATGTGGAGCCTGTATATGCCTCAAAAAGTTTGCTCAAGCCCCTGATACGGCTATATTGGGCATAAGCAGGGAAATGAAAAATAACAGATTTGACACATTGGTAAAGTAATATTAAAACCAATAATAATAATGTGGGTGTCACAATCACAATATTTTTTAATTGTCACAGTAAAGCATAAAATGTATGTTCTTGCTCACTTGCATTTTGTGATAAAACACAACCATAGTTATTTATTTTGACCAGTATGTATGTTTGTGAATCTCTTTTTTCTTATCTTCTGTCTAGAGAGTTTTGAAAGAAAAAATAGACAATTTTTGGTATTCATGATGTTACATTGATTTTTGCCTGCAGTTGTTAGCCTGTCCTCACTGCAGGGGGTACATATTCTTTTTTTAATCAATTACCCAAAAGCCCCTTGTTAGAAACGAGGGCTGGAACCTCAGGGTACCTGACGATCCGATATCACAATATGGAGATACTGCCCTATATAACCTACAATATATCACTGTTTTTAAAGGGATAAATACACTTTTTAAAGGCTATTCTTTATAATTACAGTTAATTTAATAATTAGAATGGCTGTGTCTCACAAATAAGCTTACTTTCTCAAAATAAGAAACATTTAATTACTGCCAGATTGTATTTTTGTGAAATGTACCAAATATTATGAATTCCAATATTGATACAGCAGCCTGCAATATTGATAGTAGTATAGCAGTATTGATATTTTGTCTCACCCCTATTAAAACAAGCCAGTGGTCAGAAAACAATGCAAAATTGTTAAATTGTAGTTCTTTATAAACTGGATGTTGAGGAGGTGAAACACTAGTCTTAAATTCTCTCCTTATCTATCAGAGAATAAGAGTTTATTATTCATGCCACAGGCAGTCCGCACAAAAGCTTGTAGGTCATTTGTCCAATTTTATTTTACCTTTTAAACTGTTGATTTTGCTCCATGCTCAAAGACACGCACCAGAGCAGATGCTTTGAAGCGGGCAGTTGTAGTGATGTGGGTATTTCGTCATGCCATGGCTCACTGCTGTGGACACAGCATTAACAGGCTTGGCAGTGCAGTGCCGCAGGGGTGAAACAGACCTTTTGTCCGTCCAAGGAGTCGGTCATCCCACTTTATGTCACTTTGTCACATCATCTCTGGAAGAATCTCCCTGTGGTTTGTGGGCAGCATGACTCACCAGATTCAACTGAGCCTGACACAGCCTGGCAACACTGGCCTTTATCTGAACTCAGTTTACCATTACTGATCTGGCTCTGACCTGCACTTTAGTGTCCAGCAGCTTGCTATGGGGCCGATTGTGGTCATGGTTTATGTCCCGACACAAGACTGGCTCAGTGTGGGGTGGGTCAGCACTGGGCTGTATGTGTGTTTTAGAGTTAAACAACACTAGGAAATTAATTTCATTAATGTGTATTGATTGGCTGATTCAATTTATACACAGTTTACAAGCGTGCCCCCAGCCCAGTAAAGTGCAAATGTTGTAAAATGTCATCTTTCTATGAGGCTAATATGAGTGAATGATGAGGGCTGCAGGCTCAGCACAAAGCTGCTGCAGCCTAGTGAACTTTAGAAAAGGTGAACTTTAGGGAAGTGCTGCCACTAAAAGCAAACCAGACTGCAGTGAAATAATAGACTGTAGCCTGTTAACAACAAACCTTTGTGCTTGTTTTGTTTAAGTGTGGCACCTCAGTCAGATTAATGAGACAAACATGAACTGAGTCTGAATTAACAAACAAATCCTTTTTACTCACATGGTCCTCCAGAAAACACTTTCAGCACTCATTTGTCCTCATCTCCTTTCGTCTTGAAGTAGAAAATGGTGGCAGCATTATTCTAATGTGCTCCTGTGCTGTTGCCGGCACAATACATCTCACAGTGGGACAGGTGTTGCTGGAGGCCATGCTCTCACCTCTTTACATGAACAGTGTCATCAGAATCAGATCCACTCCTGCTCTGATGGTCATGTCTCAGGCCCGAGATGGTCTGAAAAACAATCACCGGAGACATGCCTCTTCACACACATTTTGCTTTTCTTACTGCACTCTTTGTACTCCATTCCCTCAATTAGTAGATTGTTTCCACCTTGTAGTAAGTCTTGTTCAGTTCAGCTCAGTATGGCACACTTTGTTTGGTTAAAGTAGAAATGAAAACCAAAAGTAAGCTAAAGAGTTCTGTTGGTTAAAGTTATTATACAGAAAGAATGTGGCTGTACTAAATTGAGCTATCTGACATTGTGGCAATGTGTTCTGCCTTTGCAAAAACAGCAGTGTGCCATGTAGTTAAAGTTATTAAATGTGCTTAGTTGTACCATTAACATTTTAAAACACTGAATGCTCTTAAATGCAAATTTTCAGCATTTACTATATCATTATGTTAAAATATGCCTCCCACAATGTTTTGCTCACTGGCCTGTTTTGTACAGCCAAAACTGTGATGTTCATCTGCTGTGGACTACATTTATATTATTAAATCACTAAATATATTCCCTGTATCTCAGTCCCTTCTTTGTTCATTTGCTCATGTCCTCTGCTTGGCCAACAGGCACACATGTCTCTGAAGCTCCAGTCTTCATTATCCCACTTCTTCAATGTACCCACTAATAACCCATTCAACTCTTCCTGCCTAATCTCTGTTTACCCCTGGCGACGGACACTTGCACATTCTGCCATAATCTATAATTGAATCCTCTCACACCCAGGAGAGCTGCCCTTTTAACACTATAGCTCTTCTATAGAGACAAGACATGGCCCTTATTGCTTTAACCCTATGCACCATGTAGTCTTTGTTGTTCCAGTAATTCCACCCTTTTTCACCCGGCTCCTATTCAATTAGCAGGTCTTGTATTACACTGGGTGACTTCACAGGAGCACTAGCACTGTTGAGGGGACATGAAAAGCCAGGGCTAGTTGGACGTTTCCTTGTACATGGCACCACAAGGCTGCACGCTAGACTTGGCCCTCTGTGAATGGGTCTGTTGTTTTGGGGACAAACAGGGGGTGTTTGCTCATTATCATGTTTACAGTGGAATCTAACATTTATAATGCATTAAATATTTTGATTTGTGTCTAGGCTATCATTGACTGGCTGTCTCCCAACCAAAATGAATGAATGTACAGTATGACAGTTTAGAGAATTATATAAATCTATAGTTCTCAAAAAGTCTTAGTATAGATTTGTGTCATATTGGGTCATGGAAGAAATAACATCAGCCATTTCAGCTTGAGCCACAGGCAGCCTGAACATTTGAACAAATTACAAATTATTTAGTACATATGTTTTTAGTAGCTCAATAGATTTACTCCAGTACTTAAAGATCATGTTTGGAGGTAGACCATTGTCTTGTTAGGGGTCTGTGGATTCAGTTTCCTCTCTGATTATTTGCTCATTATACAGGGTGTGCCCAGCTTCATTCCCAAACCCACTAGGATAAAATGACTGAACAATGCCCCAGAGCCCACTAAAGCCTCTTCATGGTTTAACTTTAATAACCAGGCCAGTGCAGATTGAATTACTTCATTCCCTGTGTCTGAAGCAGTTCACTGATGTAAGGTCGATCCGTGGTTTGTCTGCCGTGGCTGATGCAACATGCCAGTAATTATTGATTCTCTTTTAATTCTTGGTTGAAGTCTGTACAGTCACTTTTGATTATAACACTTGAGCCCTCAGCGAGACTTTTGAGTAGTTTTGGTCACAAGGCTTGTATTAACTTCACTCAAAGATCACAATTATTCTCTCTAGAATTTGTGCGTAATCATTTTGTCACTAAATTTAAATGCCTTTAAACCCTAGACGCACGTTCTTATGACATTGATCCATTATTTTTAGTAAAGAATTGTAAAAACGTAATAGTAAGGCTTTTTGCTCAATTTTGTAGTTTTCTCTCAAACATGTATGACATAAATTGTGTGTGTTTTTTTTTTGGTGTGTTTTATTTGTGTGACTCTTAACTTGATTTCTTAGTTGTCATTTTCTATCAATTATCAATCAATTATTATATCTTTATGTGTATGTATTTTGTAATTGGTTCCATCAAACCAGAAGAATATGCAGAAACACATAGGGCCAGGGTTTATGTTAAACTGTTAATTGTCACTGAAACAAAAGTAGTATAGTTGAGTTATTTTTAAGTTTACTTTCATAGACACAGTGATTCTACAGGACATTACAACAGGGGAATGCATGTTAATTGAACTGTTCTTTCTTCTTGTTTTTGTAGGTAAAGTCGGTGAAAACGGGTTCTGTGTTCTGGACTATTGGCTGTTGCCTCTTTTATTTCTACATGGTAAGGATACACCCCATTTACACAGCCGCACATTATGCATACCAACTAAGCCTGAATTAAACGTCATTTATTTTCAATGCCTCATTCCCCCCACTTCCTGACACATTTGAAGGTATTCCTAATCGATTCTCAGCCATAATCCATTATTTCAAAGCACTCATAAAGCCAGCCTGCTGTCTATTGTCTATCACTGACATGTGGGGAATTGGGGTGGAGCAGTTGTGGACAAAATGTTGTGCATTATTTATGATTTCAGTCACAGCTCATCAGGGAGGTTGAGGAGAGAGCGATGAGATAAAAAGATGATCCAGGGACTGCCTCTGCAACAGATGCGCATTAGAAAGCGGACAATGTACACAACCATGAAAACTTTTAGATTTTAGGTCTAAATCTCGGTGGCCGGGATGTCAAATGAAACAGATTACTGAAATCCAGACTCATCGATCACAGCGGGCCAGAGCATCAGTGGGGGGCAAAGCGGATTGGCAGGCAAAAACTGGGCAGAGAAGGATAGTGCCGGAGATGAATAGAAAAGGACACTAAGGTATACATAGAGAAGGTGTGGGACTAAAGAAAATACAATGTGATGGCACACAGCAGCAATGGGAACAGTGAGTTTCTGTCCTTATCATCTAACCTGTATCTATCTATACACCCCCTCTCTGTGAGGGGATTTCTCACTAGACTGTATCAAAGACACTACTCAAGCCTCTTTTTATGCTCACTTTTAGTTGTGGGATGCTCCTGTCTTTCTTGCATCTTGTTTCAATGGTGCGTTCCAGTTGTCCTCGGAGATTGGAATTTTTGTGTTCAGAGCAGTAAAAATCAGTCAGTGCGGTCCTCCTAGCTTAGATTTTTAACTCTGAGCAACTCGGACAAGCCCGAGATGAAAAATCCAACATGGCTGCACCCTATTTTACATAAAAGTGAAAAATATAACAAGTTAAATATTTACTGAACTTTTTTCTATTAGTCATACTGTACCACCAACCCTGTTATCTGTTAGCATCCTACTGTCGGGTATTTGAGCATCTGAAGTTACAAAATGCACAAACGTGTTCTATTTTGCTAACCCTGCTAACTGGTACATTAAGCTGTGAACATTGGTGATTTGTTTATTTACGACTTAACTGGAACGCATGTCTGCAGAAGGCTATATTTGAACGCTCAACAAGAAGATAATATGTAACAGCAGCTCAACACCAGGTCCACTTTATTAGGTACACGGTCTACTACCTCATCTTCCAAAGAAGACTTATGTAAACCTGGTTTAATATAGACGTATATTATAACGTATAAGACAATCTTTCCACTGCAACCTATTCTCTTATTTCTAGCCTAATATACCCATGCAAACCCCCATATTTGTCAGTTTTATCAGCGTCCAGCCCAGAGCCCATTTCCCCTCAGGAAGAGATCAAATGTGACAGTGGTGAAGCAGATATGAAGCTGAAAGAGAGCCATCCTCTGCCCGGATTTATCAGTATAATCAGAGGACAGAGCGGACGGGCCAGGGCAGGAGTACAGAGCATACATTTAGGTTTGAGTGTGTGTCCCCTTCATCACCACAGAGGCGTAGGCTGTGGTCTGAGGGTGGGGTCAGGGGTGGACAGCTCCAGCCAAGTCATGGATCATCTGGATGAATAGTTGTTTTCAATGCTAAATCTCTGGCGGCCTCATTTTTCATCTGTTCCTACTGTTCCTACCATACCAGGTGGACTAAGGACTAAAAGAGCATAGTAATGTTCATTAATAGTTTCAAAAACTGACATTATTTAGCAGTTATAACCTCAATTTAAGTTAATGTTTCCCACCAATGGAAGGAACTATTAGTCATAGTCAAATGGATATAATATTAAAAAATATAACTAAAGTTACTATACTAACAAAACCCACTTAAAGGTTAAATATAGAAAATAACTGATATATCTACTTTTCCTGCATTTAATTAGAGGGTTTAGCTAACTATTTCAAAAGCTCACCATCGTGAAAATATAAGATACAAGATATGGCAGTGGTAGAGCATGTTGCCCAAGATTGTTAGTTTGAATTCTGCATGCTCCTGTTAAGTCCCGGACTATACCAGTAATCAGCTCTTTTACCAATTCTATTGTAGTGCCTCACAGGTGTAAGGATAAAAGTAGTAAACACTCCACCACACGCTGGCTCCACCATATCCACTTCAGAGTGGCCCCACAGTCATCAGATAAGCAGGTATGAAATGCATAGGGCGATAACGGCTGCAGACTTCAATCCAAGCGTTTTCTCTTCTGCCCCTGAGCCGTTAGCCTGTGGCTGGGTCACAGGGCCAGCTGTTTGAGGCATCATTTCAAATAGCCCATGTTTGTGTGCACACCTAAACACACACATTTCAGAGAGATGTGCAGGAAAGCCTTTTACAACCACAGCAGACGTGCCTCCTGTTAAGGGATGCCTTTACAGAGGTGAGTGGAGTAGCCAAGTAAGAGTATTGTTACTTGGACTATACTATTAGGTAGACGTAAAAAGTAGTTGTCAAAATATATCGAGATCACTTTTTTTAGTGATATTGTCGGTATATCGGAATTTATAATAATTTCTATATTTCACAAAAGCTTTATTCTGGCAGTACTTAAACTGAGTTTATTTTGAGAAAGTCAACTTATTTGTGAGCTACAGTTAAATTCACTATTCTAAATATTAAATTAACTGCATTTCAGAAAAAAAAAATCAGTTAATTGGAATACAGTTTATATAATGTATTAATTCCTTTTAAAAAACATGGTATATCGTAGGTTATTATGTGCAATTAATCGCCATGTTGAGATCCCTCCAGGATTTTAGTGGGTTGCGGGCTAAAATGCCTGATTTGCAGAGGATTTTCTTAAAAGTTGCAATTTTTTTCTCTATAATATATAGGTAAAAATGTACCAGTGAGGAAAAAATACAGTTAATTAGATATGTTTTCTAAACAATACTGGTTAGGATTACTAAAAAAGGATACTGCTTATCAAAACCTAGGCCTAGAAGCAGTTATCGACCATCATAATAGGAATATATATAATAATATATAATCTAATAGGCCTATAGACCAAAAGGCTATAAACAGCTCTCCTGTAGCCTGCTTCAAACCAGATAAACAAAGAAATATAGGCTACCTTGTGTATAGCAGGCTATAGGTTCTATAGGCTTTTAAATGGGTCATAATAAAATAGCCAATATTAAAATGACATTGGCCCCGTAGCATCGAGTTCTCTATCACTGCACATTCAACTTTGATGCGATGAATAGGCTAATAGATCCTCACGGCCGGGGTGAACAGGGAGCTGCTTTTCAAAACCTCCAGCGTTTAGTCCATTTCAACTTCACTGTCTGTTCAACAGGGACCACAGGGACCTGGGGTCAGCAGAGAGGAGCATGCTGTTGGGGAAGGAGGCTTCTCCCTGATTTAGGCACAGCGGCACGTTTAGGCAGCGTTTTAAGCTTCTAAAGTCAAAAACGGCAAAAGTTGAAGTGAACGTTTTGGTCAAAGTTGCGAATAGTTTTGCGGGGTTTGCAAGATTTTGCATTAATAGTTGCGATCGTGAAATCCTGGAGGGATTGATTCTTGTTATCGTGAGCCATGTATCTTATATCTTATTGAACCGTGGGGTACGCTGAGGTTCCCAGCCCTGTTTAGAATGGCACACACTATTAAGAAATGTGTTAAGCAATAGTTAAGCATTAGTAACCAGTTAATCTAGAAAGCATGACTTCAACATTGATGATAAATACATATTGATATGAATGTTTAATTCCTAATAACATGTAAACAGCTGTGTTAAATAAGTATCTCTAAACTGCTTATTCATTAAATTATCAATTATCATTATTTATAAATGATGATTTAGTGAAATGAATCAACACAAATGTAAAACATATTTACAAATGCACAAAAAAATACAAATTTACTACGTTCCGTAACTTTACAGAGGTGAGTGCCACAATGTAGTAGTGTTAATTCAAAATAATATTACTCAAGTAGAAGATGAAGTAAAAAAGTACGTCTCAACTCGACTATATTATTTTCTTCCACTTGGGAAAGATAAACTGAAGGGTCCCTAAGATACTGTAAATGATAGAAAAATCTCAGCATGTAACACGTTCTCACATCGTTCTCCTCAGTATCAAACCGAAAAATGCCTGAATCTTGTTTTTAGAAATACACAGATACAGAGATGATCATCTGCTGCAAAGAATCCTTTCCACATGCTTCAACAAAATGCCACATTTTGTTTTCGGCGTGATGGGTTTGCCTCCCACACTCGAGCTGTTTTACTTGACTTTAAAAACTGTAGTTCACTTTGGGTGTTAGTAAGGACAACTTAGTGATATCAGACTGCCCAACTGTGATTAATAAATAATTTAAAAAGACCTGATTCAAAAATACTTGAGCAGTCGGATAAAGCTACCTGAAGTATGTTGCATGATGTCCCCGAATGCAGCATTTATAGACGTGTCCTACAGTGTGAGGAACTGACCATCAGATACAACATGAATATTTGATCATTTTCAAAGCATAGTTGGCGGGATGTTGTCAAAACTGCATTTGGAGTATTACCAACACGGCTTTTGTTTAAAGTCTTTCATACATTTATATAATAAAATTGCTATGCCACCTGTCAAGTGGAGACCAACAGCAACATTGTTCCACTAGTTCATATGTTCATTTAATTCTGTAGGTCATACAACTACGGAAAGTGTCATAATCACGAGATCTCAATAGCTGATGATAAAAAAAACACTCAATTACTCTTGTTCTCAGCTGCTTCTATCCCATCCACAAAATGTCTGACACTATTGTTTACATGTGTTTAATTGGTTGTCACCATCTGAAACAACATATGCAAACTGTGAAGTGATAATTGGGCTAACCGTTCAACAAAGATTTAGATTTTTTATTTTTTTACTGACACTTTTTATGTATGCTATGTACTTTTGTTCATTAGTTAGACATGCTTTTATATTCCATGATTGCTCTTTGTGGCACAGTAAGCCAGTACAAAGGGCCCTTTTATTATAGCCTCTGGACATCGCCTACTCTTTGCATCCATTTAAAATTCCATACATGCACTACTATATACCAGCATATATAATTCATTATGGTGGTTTTACTCCATTCAAATGGTATTTTTGTGCGTGCCTTTTTGTGCAGGGGGGCATGAATTGGGCAAGAGAAACGCATTTCTAGCTCAATTCACAATTCAGTTTAAATTATAGATGGCAATCGATTTTTGAACAATAGTTTTTATATTTTCTTTGCATTTAATTTCTCCCTGATTCTCACCTAGAAGCATAATGCTGTGTTGTTTTTTAATTCACTATATACTTGAGTCTGTACTAACAAGATCTGGATATATTTAAGTCTGCTTCCACATAAATTAATGGAAGCAGAAATCCTACTGGGATAGTGGCAACATAATATAAGAAGGTATTTGGGTCAGCGACAATAGCAAACATTTTCATTAAAATCTCCAAATTTGATGGAAGAGATGTACTTTGCTTCATGATGATCTGTCGGCTGTGCTCAACTATTAAAAAAAATCCCAGCCTAATTTTTGCTCAATTATGTGCCATTGTGACATACAGTACATTTTAACCCGGAGTTTTCAAATTGCATCAGAACTAGATCAGATGCTAATGCGACAGGCTCCCTGCTCGGCTCGCCCCAATCACATTAACTGAAAAAGACTTTGACTCCACAGGGTAACCTTGTTTGAATTTTAAACTTGATCATACTTAATACAACTCTGCCGGTTGCCTGTAAATGAAGTCAAACCGGTGTGAGATTGGAGTGACATGTATGTTGTTTGTTTTTCCCAGGTGTCGGCGTGGGGAGGATATGTGTTCATTATCAACCTGATCCCTCTGCATGTATTTGTGCTGCTGCTCATGCAACGATACAGCCGGAGAGTCTACATTGGTGAGATACACAGCCAACATTTTTTGGCATCTAAATGAGAAGGCTCTATAAATATTGTGTTATTTGTATACATGAGTGAGTACCAGACACTCTCTGGTGAGTACAGGTAGTGGTCCACGTGTTTCAAAACTTTGTGAAGGCTGTTTCTGCTGCTTGCACCCAGGTTAGTTCTCTGTATAAGATATGGGATGCACTGATGAGTTGATACCGATTACCACTATGGCAAACAAAATAATGTTTTTTTTCTCAAGGTTGCTTTTGCTAAATATAAAAATTTTAATATTGCTACGTTGTAATTCCTTTATTAAGCTATGTACATTGATTTTTAAAAAAGTAAGATTTTCTGATATATTACCATGTGAAATTAGTGAATGGCTGTCTGGTTATGGGACACCGATGACAAATATATTATTCCTTTACAGTGTAGTTTAGAAATGTTTCTCAATATGAATAAGTAAAAACATGTCTTGCCCAAAAATATTCATCATGTTATATTCATAAAGCTGCAGTACCTATTTATGGCTTTCCATTTACAGTGTTCTATAAAACATGACATGGGTACAGTATCTGAAATGTACATCTACAGATTCAAATGCCCCATAATAAACACACCTGCTACACATCCATTTACTCTGATTATGTCAGCGAAACGATATTATGGAATCACGTTGGTCTGCGTCCGCAGATTGTACGTGTAAACGCGAAAACTCAAAAAAGTTTAAACTTTTGCACACCGCGACAGATCATTAAGATGCCAAACTGTATCGATATTGGTACTTCTATGATGAATATTAATTAAGTAATAATTAATTACCCCCAAACTGTGAACGCAATAACTCAAAAAGTCTTTGCAGGGTCTTTTTCAACTTTTCTGGACATTTACATATCATGAAGACGCTGAACTGGATTGAGTTTGTTACTTCAACGATTAATGACAATTAATTAATTAACTAATTATAGCCCTGAAGCACTTTAATTGAGGCAGGCATCCTGCTGAACATAAACAAAATCACATGAATTTAGGCACATTGATCCGGGCAATTGTATACTTAATGTACATAGGCACATTACAGAGGTCAAAGAAAGATTGCATCTATCAACAGCACAGGCCTAGTTTCTGAAATGTTCTTTTATTACATTACATTAAAACTAAGCCTCCTTACACATCCTGACAACTACAACTACTGAGAAAATTACTAGGGTTGTAGTCGATCAAAGAAATTGTTAGTTAGGCTAAAGTCAGAACGAAAATTGTCTGTAAACTAGGCCTGTGCTGTCGTCCCCGACAGCAAGGTGTATATCGGCGAAAACAGTTTTGGCCCGTTATTAATTAATTACTTAATTAATATTCATCGAAGAAGTACCCAAATCGATACAGTTCGGCGTCTGTATGGTATGCACCTGTGTGCAAATGTTGAAACTGATCCGGCAATTCCTTGTTGAGTTATCGCGTTCACAGCTAGGATCTGTGGACGCGGACGCGGACGAACACCGACGTGATTCCATAATATCGGCGACACGCTGTTTTTGCCGATATAATTATATCTCATTGATGAAACAAGAGTGAATGTTGTCTGTGTGCCAGCCCCGTGACAATCTTTTTATTTATTGTTTTTTTTTTTTTTTTTGTTTTTTTAAACTAACAGGGCACACATCACGCAGATTGTATCCTCTTTACATTGGCTACCTGTAAAATTTAAAACATTTTAAAAATGTTTGTCTTGAATTTTTGAGCTTTTAATGGACAGGCCCCTCAATATATCTCCGATATCTTGATCTATTATTCTTCTGGCTGCACTCTTCGGTCCTCGGGCCAGAACCTCCTGATGCAACCGTTTTAAAACTCAGGGGGATCTGTCCTTTCAGGCAGTAGCCCCCAGGCTGTGGAACACCCTGCCCCTGTCTCTCCGTGTGGCCGACACCACTTATTGTTTTTATTAGCTGTTGTTTTTTATTAGCTCTATATTTGTATCTATTTTACTTGCAATTCGTAATGCTGCTATATAAATATAATTGACTTACTAATTTTCTTGGGTGGGCCCCATCCCGCCTAAGGTCTATAGTCGCTATTATAGTGGTGCCCTTCACTCTTTGCCACTCTGTTGTAAAAGTTTGTCCGTGATCCTTTTTATAGTCTTTGTTATATGTGTTTGACAGACTTTTGACATTTTCCATCACTGGAAGATCGAATCAAAGAGAAGACAACCCATGTAACTCAACACAGAACCACTGCAATAAAACCAAAAAAATGTAATAGAGAAGTAGATTTGAAGTGGGCTCTGGACTCCCGTTATGTGTCCGTATGGAGCCGTAACACTATGGACGACTGTCAACCATTAAGAGAGATGTGTCAACATGGTATTTTAAAAACAGGTCACATAGGCAAGTGTTAACATTAAGTTCAGTTATGTGCTTATCATTGCTTGAAGTAGTATGGTGGTTCTCAAACTGGTGCCTGAATTTACACTTATTTAGTTATCTAGTTTTGACTTGGTTTAGTTCTGGTTTAGTGTTGTCAGGATTTAGACTCAGTTGTATTTGGACAGACTTTTGTCTGAATAACAACAGTTTGAGAACGACAGAGAACTACAGCATTAACCTCTCTCCAAATGTGTCTGCTGTGTTTGCAGTGTGAACAATTCTATGTGTTACAATTAGCAAATGGTATGTGTCCTAAATTACTTACTGTTTGATTATATCTGAATACAGTAAGATAAACTGAACTATTGCACTGTTAAAGAGAAATCTAACCCCTGAAGCATAATAAACACCCTCTTGGTCAAACGGTGGCTAATGCAGTTTAATTTTCCTATTGGTCATGAACCCACCTCGACTGGAATTATAATTGTTATTATGACACAAGAACAAAGATATTGAGCAAATTGTGAAGAATGTCTGCCACAGCAGTGCAGGCTTTCAATAACATCATCTAATGGACTGTCATCTCATCACATTTTAACTGTATATTTACATTTATATCTCTGCCACTATAATCAAATTTTTCCTCTAATAAGAAGTGTTGTAAAAATCAGGAACTGTAGGAAACATGTAGGCTATGACCACTCCGCCAAGGAGGTAGTGTTTACGGTAGTGTTTGTCCATGCTCAACCGTCTGTGTGTCCGCCTGTAAGCAACTTAACTCAAAAACTATTGAATCGATTTGGATGAAATTTTCAGGGAAGGTCAGGAATGATCAAAGAAGCGATTCGATTTTGGGTCTGGTCTCCAAGATTTTTTCATATAATTTCTCAATCACTTGAATGGGACAGAAATCAGTTTCATTAAGTGATCTCGCCAAAGTACCTCTCATTGTATTAAGATGAGTTGAATGATTTCGAATTGTTGTCATTAATAGAAACAAAGAGTCACTCTTTTGTTATTTTCTTCTACTTAGAACTTCTATTTAGAACCATTTTAGGAGTGCATATAATGGGAATTAGCTACCTTGGCGGAGCTCTGCACTCTCCGAGTGCTTTCTAGTTTTATATGTCAATTCGCTGCATACCCTACTTCAAACCAATACACTTGCTACGGTGACGCGGATGTCTTTCAAAACAGCACAACCACAACAGGCAGCATCCAGCGTTGTTCGGTTACCATCTTTTTTATCCGTGCAGCATTGGCCAAGTGTTGTGGCCCGTGCGTGCTCTCCCCACCGGGACAGCACTGTCCAGGGCAAGTCAGACGAGCTTCTTCTTTTGGAATGGGGTGGAGCGGGTCTAGGGCGCATTGACTGAAAGCAGTCTACTGTGTTACTTATTGCGGTGATATTACATGATGAAGACAAAGCACCAGGCGTTGAAGAGTTTACCCACCGGTGTAAAAAAAAAAAGTCAAACAAAATGAGACTATGGCAGCCCAAAAAAGATTATGGCGGCCTGCCATGAACTATAATTAATGGGAAAGCCTGCAGGCACTGCCCATTTCTGTAGCATTTTTCAGATTTTGGCTGTGGGTTTACTATGGATCTGACCCAGGTGTTTACTTCCACTTTAACAATAGAATGCCTAGACCTGGACTTGGAAATGGGCAGATCTTCTAATTCGATTCAATCCACCAGTATTAAAAAAAATATTATTTGTTTCTTTACTGACCCCTTATGGATAGCGTGAGTATTCTGAGCTATAACCTATAACTGTACCAAATTCATCATTCATTCCGAAAGAGATTGTCTTCATTTTGCACAATGTCAGCAATGGTGTTGATGCAAAGCCCTTGATCTATTGTATTTGTAATACATGGGGTATAGAGTTTTTCCCCCAATGTGATTAAAGTCTTTTAACTTTAGCTTACCTTTCCACTCTTCACACCTAAGCACTTGTCATAGCCACAGGATCTATGCAGATGTTGTCTACAGTTTCTCACGATATAGAAGCACATATTGTACATTAGTGTTGTCTGCTGTCTGGTCATGTTTAGTGTGTATCTTTCTGTTTTGTGCTGTAAGTGTTGTGTAGTGTGTGTCTGTGTTGTGTGTGTTTGGTGTTGACGGGTTGACAGCCGCTTCTATCAGTCTGTAATCAAACCCTGAGCGACGGTTCATGTTCACACACTTCTCCATACACACATTGTCTCACTGTATACACAACAGTCGGCAACACAATAGAAGTACTGTGAAGCAGGTGTTTGTCGTCAGGTGTACACTGTACGAGTCACACGCTTTAACCAAATGAGGAGACGACATATTTGTTGGAAAGAGTATTTGATAGAGGCCTAGTTGTGTTTTCCACAAGGTTCGGTCCTGAGAACATTCTTTTTATATGCTTGTGTGGAGGTTAAAATATTTTATCACGGTCTTTCAACTGATTAGTCTCCAAAATTTTGGGTTTCATTTTGGCCTGATTTTTGTCTTCTCTTTGTAAACATTGGCCCATGAAATGAGTAAAAATAATGTTCCACAACCCACATAAGGTCCCGAGTCCTGATCCCCCAGTTAATAAATGCAGGATATAAACAAAATAGCTTGAACTGCAATGTCCCCAAAATTGCAGGCATCTTAGGTGTTTGTAAATAAAATGATAGAGTTGATGCGTTGGTGTTTATCACAGAAACACCTGCATGTAACAGATACTTACTTCTTTTATTTCTCTTTTGTCCTCCCCTGGATCCAACCACACCCTGTTCAGTGCCCTCGGTCACTGTCTGGGGCAAAAATTGAAAGACATCAAACAATTACACCCGATTAGTGTACACTGTAGAGCTGTGGTTCACAAAACATTCACGCCACCTCAGAAAAAAATTGTCTCTCCAAGTAACATTTTAAAAGAGATCTTCTAGACTAGACTCTAGACTAACTGGTCTTAACTGGGCCATAAAAGGTCATATTGCAGAACTTTGCAATTAAACATGGACTAAAGCAGGACTAAACCAGAACTTGACCAGGACTTACTTAAACCACATCTAAACCAAGACAAAACCAATTCCAAAGTAAGCCAAATTTGGGTTAAACTGTGCTTTATCCAGGACTAAACAGTGATCTACATATCAACTTTAAGGCAACAAACCAAAGCTAAAAAACAAAAAACAAAACAAAAACTGGATGAAATTGACTAAATCAAGTCAATCACTTGAAAAGACTCTCAAGTAAAGAATCCATGTTCCACCAGTTGTACATGTCCCACAGTTTGAGAACCACAGCCATAGATTAGATCAACGGAGTTACGGGAGGACACACAGCGGAGGACACTCAGTCAACAGATGGTGGTGTTATTGGTGCAGACACTGCTCTCTCGCTCAAAAACACATATACAACTCTTCAGGGCTTCATAAGTTTTAAAAGTCTGTATTGTGTTGTTTTATCCTCAATTTTGCTTTACATTCCAGTGATCACAGAATATCACTGACTTTAATAAAAAAAAAGAAAAGTCGAGGAATAATATAATAACTCCAGCCACAAGGTCAGTAAAGGAATTTATCATTATATTTTGTTATTATGAATCATTAGGATGTGAGGTCTACAAACACTTCCTGTATGGTCTGCTTGTGGGTGGTCTCGACGGCTCCACATATTCTGCATTAGGTTTTTTAAATGACATGGCATTAACAACGGGCTCAGGTTTTGTCACATAATTTCTGACTCTTTGTGTACCAATAACTAGGGATGCACCAATATAACATTTCTTGGCCTATACCGGTGCCGATATTTCAGTTACCAATTTGGCTGATACCGATTTCTATACCTATATTTTGTAACCATGTTTTTGAATATAGATTTTTTTTCTTTGACTGTTTCTGAACTAAAATATTAGAAGTTATTCTTTTTGACCACAGGTTAACATCAGTCATCTGTACAGACCAATACCGATATCAGTCAAAATTATAATAATATATATAAAAACTATACCGATATTGAGTCGATATATCTGTGCGTCCCTATCAATAACCATTTGCATTATCATTTCGGCACAGGTCAGTGTCTGTGGTATAATCAGCTTCATTCACTGAGCAAGAGAAGATTCATTTGGGTGTTTTTTTGTGCACCCCTGAAGGTCATTCATATAACAACTTGCTTATGTTTTGTTTTTCCCACTGTATGACTTGTGCACATGGGGGACTTTTTAGTTAAATAGCCCATTCATCAAGTCTTCTGATTCTCTTTAGCACACAAAGACTATAAAACTCAGAGTCCAACCCCGGGGAAATGCACAAGTGAAGTGTATATTTTTGAATGGCGCTCCCAGCTTGTCTAATCAGCCTCATTCTTCCAGACACCTTATCCTCCTCTTCTACGTCCCATGGCTTCCTCTAGCACAGATCAACTGTATATAGTTGAAAGTCAACTGAGACAGCATGATTGCATGTTTACTCATAGTCTTCATCCTTATGAATAGTCCTCTTCCTCTATCACTATGTAAGTCTGAAGAAAAAGGCTTGTTACATTTCCAGCAGCTATATAGTACGAACAAACTGACTAGAAAGTAGCTACAAATCAAACAGTTAACAAAGTCAAACATCAAATAACACGATTTACATTATGGACAATATGGCTATACCGTTACATTCTGTATATGGGGCAGCAGTGGGTCAGGTGGCAATTTATTGATGTTTCATTTCCTTCCCTGTTCATGCAGACTTGTGTCCTTGGGCAAGACATATACCCACCATACCTATGTATTGTTTTGGTGTTGGTCGGAGAGGCTGTAGGCTGAGTTTGCTGCCACATTTCCAACAGTCTGCCCTAGGGGAGTTGTGGCTATAGAGACATAAATTAATTATACATTCAATTGTATTAATCCTATGCAAGATTTTTAACAAACAGCAAACATTTTTTAAATATTTAAATTTTGGGATTATACTGTATTCGATAAAGAAGGCTCAAACTCTACAAAACTCAGGACCAGACCAGGAAGTTTGGTTCTGATTTTGACCAATCAATCTGAAATATTCATTCATCTTCTGGTGTTTTGTCTGTCGCAGATCTGAAGTATTGTACTTATACATATAAAACATGCATTACCTTTTCTTTTTATTGATATGAAAAAATAAGGCTCCTGGAGTCGTCTTAACTGAAAGTGAGCAAAAGTTGCATTGTGAATCAAGTGTTTAGAATCTAATCAACCTCATTCTTCCAGACGCCTCTCCTCAGGGCTTCCTCTTGCACCAACGAACCGTATAGTCAAAACTCACCTGAGACGGCACACTCGGTGGAAAACATTTACGCCTGTTTACCAGACTGAGTGCTCTTTAGACGGGAGCGAATAATGGTAATATATGATTTATCCCAGCTGCTTTTAAAACTGCTCAGGATCCTCTCTGTAACCACACAATGTAGGCTTTGAGCACGACTCGCTCCCTTTGTGTGCTGATTTTCTTTTTCAATTGAACTGGAGAGAGTGCGCCAGCTGAAACGAAAATTGCCAGACAGAGTTTAGAGGCGTAAAAAATACTCGTGGGATACGTACTGTAGCATATAGATGAGCGAAGGAATGAACGTTGAATAACCTCCGCTGGGAGACTGCACCGGGGCGGCGAGAGAAGGTAAATCAAAGTCAAGAAGCAACAGATGCACTTAAGAGTCAGAGAGGAAAGAGAAAACTTTACATACAGCCATAAGGTATATAACTTTGTATCATGTGGTATATAATGGGATCATCATCATCTGTAATGGGATATGTTAAAGGACTTAAGGGCTTAATTCTTGCCTTGCACCTTCATTGTATACCGACCAGAGCTTTTTATCTTACTGTAAAGGAAAACAGTTGAATTTCCTATAAAATACTCTGATATTTTGATTAGAAAAATTTAGGATCTAATGTACTTGTGGCAGTTATGAGGAAAATGGGTGAGAAATTAGCCAGTGTTTTTTAATAATTCAAAAATAAATTGCAGATTTTGGAATACAATTTCAGAAAAGCCAGGAACAAAATAAGGTCACACTATATGTTACATAGCCCCTAACTATATTGTATTTACCTCATTAAGTACATAGTAATACACTGTGTAACAAACTGTAATAATATGTAACTACATTGTACATACAAAATGGTTAAGATTAGGGTTGGGGTTAGGGTTAAGTACAATGTAGTTATATGTTATAACAGTTTGTTACACAGTGTATTGAGAATACAATGTACAAAATAGTCTGTGACCCAACATAATGCAAAATATGACCATATATATATGGGCAGGCAGTGGTGCAATGGGTAGGTGCTCGCCCTTCAACCAGAGGGTCGGTGGTTCGAGTCCCCGTCCAAGCACACGCTGTTGTGGTGCCCTTGGACAAGACACTTAACCCGCATTGCCTATGAATGAATGTGGTGGTTGGAGGGGCTGTAGGCGCAGACTGGCAGCCACCCCCTCTGTCAGTGTGCCCCAGGGCAGCTGTGGCTACACAAGTAGCTTACCACCACCGGGTGT